>APFE030376385.1:115045-219059 GCA_000404065.3 Pinus taeda | reverse complement strand
AATAATAATAACAGGGCATCAGGCGAATTGTTGTCAAGGTGGAGATTGTTGAGATTTTCTGTTTTAGTCAAATAGACAGAAATCTCTGAACGATGACAACAATAGGGATTCAGTTCCTAGATTATCTCCAGGTTGTTGGGAGGAAGTTAACCTATATTTGATGTGAGGGAGTTATGAGGTTGTTAGATTCTCTATTCTATATAATAGACAACCATTCGGATGGTTTGCTAAGAGTGTGTGAGGATTTCTTGATGTAATCTCCAAATTTTGATTAATATATTCCTGATGCCTATGTTTGGTGGATGTAGCCCAGATTGGTTGGGTGAACCACGTTAAAAACTGTCTCTTATGTGTTTGATCTTCTGCTGTGTGTTTTAATTGATTTGCTGTGCCTGAATTCCAACAGGATATAGTGTAATAAACGAGATTAAGTTATAAGAGTGGTAGTTCTCATCTGCATCGGATTAACTATGTATCTAAGTTATCATTCATTTGTTCCATAAAACACATCTGTACCCTTCCCTTCACTTCTGCGGTTTGCATATCTATACATAAGATCCTCATATCATTTAATTTAGGCTATAACCATAAATATCAAATCTAAAGTAAACCAGAAATATCACAATTTCTTTCCTAGCACATGTAGAATTTATTCAACATCTTATACATAACAAAATTAAATGAGAACAACAAATATTCTAACAAGGAATCCACTGGGCAAGAACAACGTCGGGAAACTGACACCGATTTCCACCCAACTTATTACTGAATTCTTCTAGTTCACCCCCGAGTTGAGATCTCCTTGCCAAGAATCCATGCCGTATTGATCCCTTTCTCAAGTATTAAATAATTGTATTTCATGATAAGGTTTCCTTTTCATGGTGTCCCGCTCTCGTGGATAATATTATCCACTTACCTAAAATTTTCCATAAAAGCCCGCCTTTCTCTCCCAGCTGCTTTTAGGCATTTCTAGGCTTAGCATCTTTCTCCAGCTAAGCAACTTAATGGATCTTTCTCCCCCATCCATTAAGCTTATGCAAAACTTTGTTGTATAATTCTTATCATGATTTATCAATGAGATTTTAATCTTTTATTTTGGCAAGAACCTCGTTTCTAGGTGTCTCATTCCCAAATATCGCTGCCCCCTTCTGCTTATCTATTTATTCAAATTATTTATTTGCATAACATATCCATGTATTCCCATAGCCTTTTACTTGATATGACAATTAACATAATATTATCCTAACTTACATATTACATCCACGAAGGGATATTACATTAGTCGGAAGCGTCGGGCAGATAAGCCCTAACCCTCGCTTCTTGACATCCCACATGACCTTCTCCCTGGAGAAGTTGATACCTGACCGGCAGGGATGAGCTGTTGTCCAAGGCCCCTGGCCACGTCACCACGATATGACCATGCCCCAACTAGAAAGGAGTGAAATCCAGTTGGGGTGGATAGTTGGCCCCAGCCCTCGGCCTTATGGCCATCATGTGGCCCTGATCGAGCGCATAGGGTTATTTGCGAAATTAACAAGCCAACAAATGGCCCATTTTTCAGTGGGAATCACATCAGTCTGGGAGAATTTTTCAGTTGGAAGACTGTGTAAAGGGAAAATTTGCAGGACAATTAGTAGGTTTTGCCAATTTGTAGGACATATAGTAGAGTTGGTCTTCGAGAAGCATATCTTGTTTAATTTTTAACCTTTTTGAGCTCAAGAAGAGCCTAGATGGGGGTTGTTATCACTCTGATATTTCTTTTGAAGTTAATAAAGGAAAAAAATTCAAAGGTAACCACAAACCACTTTTAGAGATCAGGACCTAGCCTTCCTGATGCTCAGAGAGGGTTGTCTCTTTATAATTTAACTTTGTTTTAGTTAAGATCATTTTAGGCTAGTTTTTGCTTGCACTTGGGTTTTGTTTTGAAATTGAGTGGTGGGATCACTTTACTTAGATGAACAGAGGTTTGGCTTTTACCATTGGGCTATGGAGTCAGATGTCAGACAATCAAGACTGGATTCAGTTCTAAAAACAGTGTCTACAGGGCAAGATAAATGAGTTACTACAGATCTCAAAGGCTAAATGGTGGAATGGTTTCAAATCGAATCCAAGGAGAAATTAAGGGTTCCCTAGGTCCAACTTTGGAAGGAATGAAATAAGTCAACCGGGATAAGAGAGAAATTAAGGGTTCTCAAATCCGGGTATCAGGGGAAAACATGTAAATGACTAACTTTGCAAAACAGAGTTTACTTAAACAAATTCTGAGCTGTATTTCCAGTTAATTCATTAAAATTTAGAACACATTTAAGATTATGAAACACATAAGAAAGTAACATAATCACACAAAAAAGATACTTCACTGCAAATGGCTCATCTCATGAATCATGTAGTGAAATGATTTTATTACTTGCTCTAGTCTGTTGACTTGAAAATGGTACAATCACCCTTGGGTTCAAGATCAAAATAACTCTACAAATGTAAAATAATCCACCCTAATACTTCGAATTTTGAAGTATTTATACAAAAGGAATTACAAAATATCTAAAACTTCTTTTAGAACTAATCTAGGAAAAAAAGAAATATCTTCTTGCAAGAAGATAGAGATAGATATTTGACTACTTCTTGATGTCCCAATTATTAAGGTTATGCTGGCTTTGCTTTTTGATATTTTGCCCTTTATGTTGCTTGGTTGTTTGGTCTTCACGCTGGATGTTCTGTTTTACTTTAATTTTTCACCTGATACTCTTTCATCTGATACTCTTTAACCCTGTTGACCTGTCAATATCCTTTTACTTTGTTGTTTCACTTTTAACTGTAGATTTATAAGTTATTGTCCTTTTACTACAATAAATAATTGAGTTTTTCCCATCTTTCTTCATCTGGTAATTGGATATTGATCATTTTTCTGTATATTTCATCTTCCTCTGTATATTTGGCAAAATTGGGCTTATTAATAAACAAGTGCTTTACCTCACGCTAGAGGTAAAAACCAGTTTTCAAAAGTTTGGTAAAACAATTTGATTGTTGGCATGCCCTTCATGGATGAAGTGATTACCTATTCCTTGGCCACTTCCCTAATCTTTTTGTTGTAATCTGCCTTTGTTATTAACTTGTCATTTATTACTAAGGGATTAGGTAATCCCTTTTCCCTCAAAATTTCAAACTTAGCCATGAACCTGTCAATGGGTAGTTGCATGTTCTGACACTTATCTTCTAAATTCAACATCAAATTCCTCTTGGTGAGGACTTTTTTGACTTCCAAAATTGTACCTATCCTGTTATGTATCTCCAGTTCTTGCAGTTCATACTTATTCTTGGAGTTGAGGAAGTGGATTATCCTTGTTGCTTCCTCTAGCATATCTCCAAGTTTTGTTTTAACCCTTTCAATGGCTTCTGTAGCTTGCTTAATTAAGTTAGTTTGCTCAAAAATGACTTGGATGGATGGCCAAATATCATTTACAGAGTCAATGATATTGGCCCATAGTTTCTCTTTAGCCTTTTCTATAGGCTTAGTCAATGTCAGTTATTTCTCCAAGCTTTTTATCCTTTCGTTCATCCTTGTAGCCTTTTGTTGTTCTTCTTTATACATGATTTGGGCAAGCTTGCAATTTGTCTCAAGGCTGCTGTATTTCTCCTTCAGTTTGTTCATCTCATTGGTCTGAATCGACATTTCTTCCACTGCTTTGACCAACCTATTTTCTTCTTCACTTGTGGAGGTTGTTGTTGCTGATCCTGTTGCTGATGTAGTCTGTGCAAATGGTCGAAGTGCAGTGGCCATTGGAGCACTAGGAGCTAATAATGCTACCAAAGTAGAAGGTACAATTGTGGTCACTGTTGGAATGACAGTTGCAGGAGAATTATCAATGCTATCTTGTTTGAGCTAGATCAAGCTATCCAAATCCTTCTCCATCTCCTTTAACTCGTCATTCAGTTGCAACACCAAGTCTATCTTTTCCTCATGATTGATCTGGCTTTCCAGGACTTCCTCTGTCTGTAGGTGCTGCAAATGAGGCAACTTGAGCTGTTTCTTGAGGGCTATTATGTCCTCATTGTTCTTTTTGATGAGTTTCTTTGTGGCCTTAATATCACTTGGGTCATGACCCAGTTCAATAACCAAGTCCTCCAAGGACTTTATCCTGGTATCTTTAGCTTGTGAAGAGGCTCTCTCCAACTTGAATTGAGTTTTTATATTGTCTAATGAATCTTGTAACTTGTAAGCAGCCATGACCTTTGCTGTGAGGGTGGAGTAGATCATTTCTCCAGCCTGCTTGTGAAATTATATCTGATCAATGGGATGAACATCCCTCACCAAGACCTCAAACTTTGTCTTATTATAGTCTGCTGAGGTCTTTGGTTGCTGTACAATGGGCTGTAGGAATGAGACCTGCATTTTTCCTTCTTTGATGTCAAAGGCTGACATCAGTTTGGTCTAGTTTGGCGGTGTGAGATTGAGATATTGGGCATATGTCTCTGCCTTTAGTCTCTCATTCCTCATTTTGATTTCTTTAAATCTATCTTTGATGTCATTTTCTTTGTCAGATGGTTTGACATAGGAAGAAATCTCCATGCTCAGCTCTCTATCTATCAACTATGTGTTGGATGTTGAGGGATGTTGTGTCTCCTCTGATGCAGTTGCTTCTTTACCTTTCTATCTCATTGCCTCAATGTCAATTATTTCTTTTGACGCAATGTTATCCTCCTGTTCAAAGACAAGATTCAATTTGGGCCTCTTTTTTCACTCAACTGGCTCATCACTAGTCTCCATGGCAGAGCTAGATGCCTCATCCTTGCTCCTTTTAGGATTTGTCTCCTCATTTATTGGATTCTGTATGATAGGAGGAATGTTCATTAGACCTCCTTGTTCTGGAACCTACAGGAAAGAGTTGTGATCAAATTGTCTCTCCAAATCAATAAGTGTGTTCCCTATATCCACAACACTGCTATCCATGTCAATCAAAGTGTTCTCCACCCACCCATCTTGGTTAGCATACTGTTCAATGTCAGGCCTTGGGTGGTGAATGTATGTTGACAACTTGACCTTGAGTCTGAGCTTGTTTATGACCCCATGAGGGTTATAGTGCCAGATGAAACTATTTTTCAATTTCATTAGTTGAAGTAACTTGTCAACCTCTGGTCCTGCTTCTTAGTTGTTGCAAATAAATGGGCTCATTTGGTTCTTGACTTTGAACTGGGTTTTCTTCCTATAAGCTAGGAGGTTGATCTCATCAGAGCTGATGATTTGCGTGAAGTACTCAAGAGCAAATATCCTCATAGGGAGGTATTTAGGCAACTTATAGGGGCTAGCTCACAGCCATAAATCTTGATGTCTGTGTGGTTTTGGTACAAGTACCAATCTCCCACCTTGCTATTCTTGGCCAATTGCAGTACTCTTTTAATCTTAGGGTTGATTCTAGGCTGTCTTAAAAGTCAGCATGTTCATAACTGGGTATAGAAAAGAGTCTATAAAGTCTTTGTAGGTGAACGAGGTGGAAAACTTGTGGACCAAGGGTGTCCAGTAGATGACGGATCTCTCCTTTCCCTTGGTCTAGATCCTCAAAGGGAAATTATCTGTCTAGTAATACAAGAACATATGAAACAACACTAAAGAGTATTTGAATACTCTTTTAGTGGGCAATCTAGTGAATTGTTCATGCATTATGTCTACAATGAACTGGGCATAATCATACATAATAGCAGGAGGTTTGCCTGGAGTGAAAATGGATAAGAAGGCCATGATGACCTCATCCACATGCTCATCTAATGTGAATCCTAAGACACATGAGAGCATGGTGATTATTCTCCTGCCAGTCTCTGAAAAAATAGTAGTAACATAGGGTGGAATTCCTTTAGGAGTATGTCTCTCCTCAATGATGAAATTCTGGAATATTTGTTTGATTTTGACAGGGTCTAGTGTGATGTTCAGGTCCAACAGGTTTCCAATGGACAAAGGAGTCAAATTAGGACTCGGCTAGATTTGCAGCATCTGGTTGATGGATTCAGCAGTGATGGTGAATAATATCTCGTGGTTTGGTGCCTCAATAGTCCTATGGCTTGGAACATAATAGGCATGACAAAAATGTACTATGTTTGGGAATGGGTGAACTTCTGGGAATGTATACTTGGGCAAATTGGATTACCAAAGATTTATATCGTCAACATGGTTTAGGAACCTATCCTTGGCCCAATAGTGGATTCTTAGCATGTGGCATGGAGTGACTATGTCTTCAATTTGGAAATCCCTGTTTGCTAAGGCCAAATGGTCAATGTCCAGGTGAGGGGTTGTTGTCGGTCTGACATCCAAAGAGGTTGGGGCAGCCATATTTGTGATAATATAAGGGAATAGGGCTTTTATAGCTTTTAAAAATGGAGCCTTGGAAACTCAGGTACAGGGGTAGTGTATTGGCAGTTTGCAAGTAGGAGTTTTGGTATTTTAGGAGAGGGAATACTATTAATTTAAGGGAATTCAATTAAGTTCAATCAATTATTTTATGAATTTTATTGTACGTTTTAAACTGAGAGGGACATTCTGGTTTTAAGTTGAAATACTTGGAATTTATGGTCGGGGCTACAAAGTGGTCTTTGAGTGGTGGTTGCAGAGGTTTTTGTGGCTTCATATGTGCTATGGATGGCCGAATTGGGTGTCCGATGGTGTTTCGGATGGTACTCGATGGGTGACAACTGGTTGCAGAAAATCGGGAGGTGCAAGGATGCTTTGGAGGCTATCGCAGTGCAAATGAGTGGAAAATGGTGCAAATGGGGTATGTGGGCTTTTAACTGGGAGTGGTTAGAAATTGGCGGGGAATTATTTTTATGAACAATGATGGTTTTGCTATATGGTAGGGAGGCGGTATTTGGTGGATATCGCATCGCTTATGGGGGTAGAGCGGTATTTTCTCGATAGCACGCGACTTAGCGCGATGCTGCCACGTAACCCATGGGGGCCCAAGCAATACTGCCCATATCACATTCGTTCGGGCTGGTAAAAGTCGGGTAGTGAGCGGGCACGATATGGGTGAGGGTTGTAGGATCTCGGGGTGGATGATTAAATGGTCATCACGTGGTCGAATAGTGCGACGGGGAATGGGGGCGGAAGTTGGAGGGCCCATGGAATTAATCATACTTAAGTTGTAATTAACCAATGATTAATTGCGATTTAACTGCAACGTGGGTTTATGAAGTGTAGTGGGGAAAAATGAATTTTCAGGGTTAATAAAGTAATTGGGGGGGCAATAATAGTTAAGATAGGAGGTTTAGTGGGTTTTTTCAGGTTTTTAGTGAAATTATTAAAGGAAAGATGATTTTTGCATGGGGAAAAGGGTTTCACACTAGGGAAAAGGGATTTTTTGGGTAGGGGAATGAATTTAGATAGTAAATTGCTAAGGAATGTGTGAAACCAAGGTGGAATGGTAAAAATGAAGGGAAAGGGGGTTTATATAAGAAATGAAGTGGTAAAAGGGTAAATTATTTAAGTATGTAGTGAGGGGTGAAATGGAATGGGGGAAGTTAACCAAACGAACTTGAGAGCATCCTTTTTCTTTCACAATTGCTCCTGCATACTGAAACACATGATTAAAAATGATAGATGTGCTTATGCCTCAAATAGCTTGTATTTTTGCAACCTTTCTTCTACTTACCCATTTACTTACCCTAACATTTTTTCTTCACTTTATTGGGTGCAGTTAAGCTAGCAAACCCTTTTCTTTCCTTTTTTTTTTATGAGACAAACTATCTACTTCTAACCTTATATCTTCCAAGTGCTCAGATTAAACTGACGAGCTCCTTTTATTTCTCTACCTATCTTCTAATCTACTAAGATTAAATTGTTTGGTTAGATTTTTATTCTCTAACTATAAACATAAAATTCAAAGCATGAAGTATTCAAGATTAAACAGTTTGATTATCATGGGTTGTGGCATGTATGTCAAGCTGTACATAACCATTATTTAAGACAGTAAAATAATGAGTAGTGGCACTTGGACTTGCACACTTTCATAATCTTTTTGTTTGGGGCTCATATTTTTTCATTTTTTTTATCTTTTCATATTTTTCTTATCCTTTGATATTTCTTTTAGGACATACCCTCTTTACATTTTCTAATTATAATATGGAAAACATTTGCAGAAAGCAAAGGTATGTACAATATTACAAGACTTAACCTCAACCAATTCAAAATTATGAATCCTTTCACTATAGGACTCTAATAGGGGTTTTTGAGCATTCTAGATTCAATGATAGGCTAAGTTTTATGATCTAATCACTTTATGACATACATTTTACAGAAGAAAGTCTTTTAGTGACAAAGAAAATCAAAGTTGCAAAGAAGTATGAAGGAATTTTGAGCATGGAGAGAGCCTAATCATAGGTTTCCCACCCTTCTAATTTCATCTACAGTAGAGGAGCACTTTTTAGTCTTTTCTCAATGCATGTTCATGAGAGAAGCTATTTTCAACACCTCATTGTGGAGTTTTTGTATGCTTTTGTGCTTGTATTTCAGGTGGAGTAGAAGGACCTACTATGTGAGAGTCATTTTTACAATGACATTTTCATAACTTGCTGTAGGGAGTCATTTTTCAGAGTAAGAATTCTTTATATGAGAATTGTTTCTTTGTAGGAGAAACAAACCACGATTGTGTCAACAATTTCTATGTACTCATTTGCCACTGAAATCAATAGATCAGTCTAGCTATTGGAGTAGGAACGGAGATGTAGCCCAAGAGGGGTGAAATCCATCATCAAATGCTAGTTTCTTCTCTTCATGTTTTTCATTTTGATATGCATGTGAATTTGTTTCTCTTTTAAAATAATGTGAAAAAAACTTAACTCACATTTTGAAGACGTTATGAAACTTGTTTACCTCTAAAAACTGATTTTGTTAACTTGCAAAGTGTTATAAGATGGTCGTTTCTTTTGATAGGAGGAGTGTTCCAATCATTTTTAGATCAATTGGTATGAGAGAAAGTTCTAACCAAGTAAGTATGGGAAACACTACAAGAGTTGGAGGAGATTAATTTTTCTCTTCAAATGGAGAATGTGGAGCTGAGGAGATTGATTGAAATTGCAAAGGAAGAGAAAAGGAAAATGCCTCTATAGTTGCAGCATATACTGGAGCAACAATCTAGTGAGATTTCCACCCTGAAAGAAACAAAGAATCCCTCCAAGAGGAAGCCAATTTGTGGACAAGGTCCATACACATGATATGGACCCTATGATGAGAATTATGGTTGTGAGTTTTGTCAGCATATAAAAGATTCTCCTTATGTACCCATTGGGAAAAGTGGTTAGCTTGAGTCATAATCCACTTCTTCATCAACATCTAAGATAGAAAATATGGATGAAAAGCCAAAGGAGGTAATTACAATTTCTAGTTCTACTCCTTTAGCTAATGTTGATAACACATATTTTGCAACCTTTGAAAATCATACCAAAGGTATTGATATGAAGCTTTTAACTTGGATGGGTTATGATGGAAGAGGCCTCAGAGTTAATGGCCAAAGTATCACTAATCCTATCGAGGTGAAGGAATGAGCACGGTATGAAGGATTGGTTTATGGTCATGGAGAAATTGCAGAGTGTTCTAAAGTTGTTGAGGAAAAGAAATTATGAAGTGATGATATGTCCCATCGTGATTGTAGTGATGATGGAAAATTGTCTCCAAAGAGAGATGAATGTTCCAAGGGACATGCAAAGTCCAATTCTTCCCATCAAAGTCACAACCCAAAGAACATGTGTAAGTGTCATGGGGATTTTTAAAAAATTTCATTAGAGGATATTTCAGCCTAAAAGTGCCCATAAAATTTTCACGTAATTTCCATGTCGTAACATGTAAACCAATCAAAATCATTTCAATTTAGAAAGGTATACATGTAAATATTTGGAGGGAAAAGAAAAAAAAATCATTTTTTAATTGTATTTTTGGCTTATCTCCTTATAGGTTTACTCAAATTTCAAGTGTAGATACTCGTTGGATGCGAAATTAAATTTTGCATCCAATGAGTACCCATTATGCATACTTTTTAGAAGAACCACATTGATAAAAATTGCAAATAGATTAAGAACGTGTGTTGCACATGAATTTTTAATATATCTGCAATTTTTTCAATGTGGGTCTTCTCAAAAGTATGCATAATGGTTACTTGTGGGATGCAAAATTCAATTACACATCCAATGAGTGTCTACACTTGAAATTTGAATAATCGTATAAAGAGATAATCCAAAAATACAATTAAAAAAGTACTTTTCTTCTTTTCCCTCCAAAATTCATAACTCTTATTTTATTATTCTTCCTTAGGAGGCCATTTTTAGGCTGAAATTTCCTCTAATGGGGACATGTTTCCTTGCACATTTTGTGATTTCAATGACCATTATGTGGCTAATTGTGGGAAACATAAGGCGATGGTCAAAAGAATGGATCAAATCCTTGGGATGAGGCATGAAAAATCTCTTCCTGTTATGAAGACTTCCTTTTCGATGGGCAAGCAAAATAATTTTTGTACCCATTCTAGGTTGAATGGGAACCATATTGAAAAGTGTTGGAAACTCCATTAGGCACTTCATCCCAAGAAGAAAAAAGAGGTCATGGGATCCTTTGCAAGGAAAATGCCAGGTGGCAAAGTGGAAACTAGTGTAGTTCCCAAAGCAACCTTCAAAGTAGGGTAGGTGCAGAAAGATAACCCATAAGTCTCGTGTTATCATTTTGTAGTTTTGAGGTCGTAGGAGTAAATACATTGGACAACATCAAACCACTTTTGAATCTAGGATCTAGCCCTTCCAGCTTCAGGGAGGGCTCTCTCTTTATGATTTAACTTGGTTTTTAGGTCGATTTTAGGCTATTTATGATTATGCTTGGTTGTTTGAATTTGGCTGGTTGTATGGTTAATCTAATCAAATCACTTTCTTTCCATTGGGCTATGGAGTCAAATAAAACTGGAATGCTACACCAAAAGTTCAAAGGAGTAATCACAGGGCAAGCTAGCTAGATTTACTGGATCTTTTAAATTAAATTATGGAATGGAGAAAAGGTGTGATTCAACTAGGATTGAGAAGCATTTAAGAATTTCTCAATCAAACTTTCAGAAGAAAACATACAAATTGTAAATGGAGTCCAAATAAGGTGTTCAAAAACATATCCTATTTTTCACATCTCCCATTTTACAATTAGATTTTAGATGAACAACATAAGAAGAATAACCATGAAAACACAATTACAGTAGGAAAAACATCACCTGCATTTCATAACACACGTATCCTGTGAAAATTCTTTTCATTACTGGTGCTCCAGCAACGTGAAAAAGGTACAGTGCTTGATAGAAAGAGTTACAAGGCTCAGGGACCAACCCTCAATACTTCAACATAATGAAGTATTTAAACAAAATTTACAAAAATATTACAATTAATGCCTCAGTGACACGACATTCTATTAATTACTTTGAACTAACAGAAATGAAATAATGTGATAAGAAAGGAATGAATCTGGTGAAGTGATCTGGACATCTGGCACTGCTTTGGAGGAGAACAGTTGCTGAGTGTCCAATATTCGGGTGCTGCAGTGGTGAAGCCGACCTATCTTTTTAATCTTAGAATTCAGACAACTTATCCTACCACTCTTCATCTAGAATAGCAATATTTGTTACCTTGCGGTAGATCTCATCTACCTTAGTATACTAAGAAAAAGTTGGTTTTGTTGCAAAAAAGTGTTTTATCTCATGTTGGATAAAACTGATGTTGTTGATAGCTTCATAAAAATATCTCCTTGTCATAGTACCTTTGATGTGGGAAGTCATAGTTGTATCCTTTGGAATGTCTTGAAGCTTCTTCTTGTAATGTTCCATGGTCATCAAATTGTCATTGATCACAAATAAAGAAGGCAAAACTTTCTTGTTTAATGCATCTATTCTAGTGATAAACATGTTAAGTGCTACCTCCAGAGTGTCACATTTCTTTGTCAACTATACAACCAAGTTCTTCTTTGCTAGAACTTTCTTTACCTCCGGGATGGTTTTTGTTCTATCATCTACTCTTAGATCATCCAACTCATATCTATTTTTGGAATTGAGGAGCTTTATGATGCTTTTGGTTGTAGCAGGAATTTCTCCCAATTCAGCATTGATAGTGGAAATGGTTTTCTTGGCTTTCTCCATCAGTTCCTTTTGCTCGAATATAACCTAGATACATGGTTGGATTTCATCTATTTCTTCAATGATATTGTTCCATATCATTTCTGTAACATGGGCCAATGTGTAGCCAATAAAGGACTCAACAACTAACTTCTTCCATACCTTTATCTAATTTTGAGCTCTCTGTAGCTTTGCTGCATGAAAAGTCTCAGTTTTTATCTGATGATCATGTAGAAGATTGACTTGAGGCTACAATGTTTTGATCTCCTCAGTTTGGAGAGACACGTTCTGCACTACATTTTCCAACTGGTCTGTAGCAGCCCTTGTACTTATTGTAGAAGATGTGACTATAGGAATGGCTATGATAGGGAGTGCTTCCAAAGGGACAACAACTATTTTGGCAGCTTGCTCCTTTTCTTTAATCATTTGTTCCATATCTATCTCCATTTAATTCAATTGTGCACCCTGTTCCATGATGAAGTTCATCATGTTTGCCTTTTATTTATTTGTTTCTTCAATATCCTTGACTACAGGATATTTTGTAGTTGGTAATTTCAACTGCTTTATTAATGCCACTATTTCTAAATTAATTTTCCTTACAAGCTCTTCTGCAGCACTGATGTTTGCAGGGTCATAACCCACTTTGATCACCAAATCCTCCAGAGTTTTGATCCTGGTGTCTTTGGTAGGTGCAGAGACCTTCTCCATCTTAAGTTGTGATTGAAAATTCGCTAATGTAACCTACAATTTAGAAAAACTCATAGAAGTGTTAGTGACAGTAGAAAAAATTATTTCCCCAGTTTGCCTGTGCATCTCCATTTGTTCAATGGGATGCATGTATTTTACATCAAACTCAAATGCTGTATTCTTGAAGTCTGATGCTACCTTGGGCTGGGGAACCTGTGCCTGGAGGAATGCCATTTGAATTTTACCTTTCTATGAATCAAAGGCTGACAACAACCTGCTTTGAGAACTGGAAGTTTGCTTCTAGAACTGATTGTAGGTGTTAATATTTCAGGCCTCATTCCTACGTTTATCTCCTTAAAAATATCAAATACACTTTTCCTTATGTCCCCTATAGCATATGTGTTGGTCTGCACAATTTGTTGTTGATCTTGTGAAGTTGTGGATGTAGTGGGAGACAATGTGGTCTGACCATCCACTAATGAGGAAACAAGTGGCTCATTAGTGGTGATAACATTATCTTGCTGTGAATCCTTGATGAGGCTTACTTTGGAACTAAGCTTGGCCTTCTTCCTATACATAATTTTGAATCCTTACTAAAAATTTTAGTCCCTAAAGGGGTCTCTTCTTCTCTGCTTCTCTTCGTCGTTTTCTCTTGCATGGTAGGAGTCTGTACTATGGAGGATGACGCCAGCTACTCTTCTGCCTCTTGTAGAGTGTTCTTAGCCCATTCTAGCTAGTTTTTATACTTCTATATCTCTGGTCTGGTTGTGTGAAAATAGGCAGTGGATTTGTTTTCCACTCTTAATTTAGAAATGACCCCTAATGGATCATATAACCAATTGAAACTAAGGCTGGACTGCATTTCTTTTAGTAGCTTATCTTCTTCTTCCCTTGCTTCCCTGTTGTTATAAATGAAAGGCCATATCTGTGTTTTAATTTTAAATTGGGACTTCTTCTTGGAAGCTACAAAGTGGATCTCATCCATATTGAGCATTTGTCTTATGTACTCTAGAGAAAAAATCCTCATTGGGAGGAATTTAGGCAGCTTATAAGGGGAAATTTCACACCCAAATATTCTCAATTATGTATAATTCTGATAGAGGCACCAATCCCCTGTCTGAACTTGGTCATATAGTTGCAAAACCTTTCTAATTTATTCAATGATCCTTGGTTCTATTCTATTGCCTAAAAGATTGATGTTGGATGTATAAACATCTATATGCACTGTTTGTATGTGTATTGATTTTGTTTCTTCATTATCAGAGTAGTCCAGAAGATGACTGACTGTTGATTCCCTTCTTCATCCAAATTTTGTAAAGAAAGCTTGATGTTGTCTCCCTTAAAATATAAGAAAATATAAACTAACAAAGAAGCATACCTGAAAACCTCCTTAGTCTGGAATTTGATAAACTACTCATGAATTGAATCTACAAGAAATTGGCTAAAGTTAAACATGATGGAGGGCTTAGAATCAACAAAGAAAATGGACAGAAATCCTATGATGGCCTCATCTAACCACTGATTTGAGTAGTAGCCAAGGAGGTAAGAGATGACTGTGATAATTTACTTGGTTCTCTCTAGGAAAATAGAGGAGGGATAGGGAGGATTTTTCTCTAGCAATGGGGCATCTTCTGTCAAGAAAAGCTCAAGGTTTTTGACCCTCCTGGCAAAGTCCAATTTCTGGTATAATTGAACAAGTGCTTCATAGGAAAAGGGGGTGGAATTCTCTACTGTAGGGGCTTGCATCATCTGTTCTATGGCTTGAGGAGTGATAGTGAGCATAATTTCTCCAGTGGGGGTAGTGATAGCCCTTTGGCTTCGTAAATAACATGCATGACACTTCCTAACAAATTATGGGGTGATGTGGTTACAGGAAAAAATGTAGTGGGGAAAATTGGATTCCCACAATTGAATGTCACTAGATTTGTCTATGTATTTGTCCTTAAGCCAACAATACATCTCAGAAAGGTCAACTTCGCATAGAGTTTCATGGATTTTATGGTCGCTGTCAGCCAAAGGGATGTGGTGAAAACCAATGGGAGGATATATTAGAGGATTGACAAGTTCCTATGGTCCCTTGTCCTTTAGAGGCATCTTCAGATAAGGCTAAGGATAGTAGTGAAAACTTGAGGACAAGAAAATAGGTAATAGGCTAAAAATGAGTGAGCGGACAATGTCGCTGGCGGGTGAAAATGTCGGAGTTTGGTCCAAAAAACCTGTAACAGAGCAATCATAGTGGCAGTGTATGAATTTAGTAACTTGTTAATGAGTGAAAGGGAGAATTGTATGATAGTATTTTTTTTCTGTTGAAGGTGGCACGGGTTCGTTGGATTAACGGCTAAACCATTTAATTATTTAACGAATTAATTTTGGAAGGAGCGAATGTGATTGGTGGAATCAATGGGAAAATGATGTGGTGGAAGGTGAGTGGCAGGAGTGCAACAGGTAGAAGAGTGGTATTGGGAGGTAGAGAAACTTATTTTCATAGGGGGGGGGAGGTAGTTAATGGTTTCTCTCGAGGGGGGTCCAAAATGTTGTAGTGTTGACACGTAGCGGTGGGCACGGTTTCGAATACCGCCCATTTCGGACCCCCCTAATGGTAAAGTTTGGATGGTTGGGGGGGCTGAAATGTTGTGTGGGCCTTCGGATCTTGGGAGGTGGGAGAAGACGAAGGGAAAGCTGGCAGAGTGTTAATGTGAGGTGGCGGGTTTCTCAGTGGGGCCGGGAGAAAATAATTTAGTCCATAGTGGGGAATATTTGGAGTATATGGTGGGATAATATTACTTTGGAATAGGGAGGTGTACAAAAATATGAGCAAAGGGCTGATTTTGGGTATTAGAACTTAGGAATAGGGATTAATACACCAAATTATTTCATGTATTAATCTTTAGATTACAACTTTAATCCTTTTTATTTTCTTTTGCACATGAAAATAATACTTGACATTTGACTTTAGGATAAAATCTTCATGTTTTTCCTCTAACCACCATAGTGATTCTACCTACCCTTTTGCATTCCATTCTTTTTCTAAGCTAACATTTTCTCTTCTTGCTTTGTAGGGTGCACTTGAGCTAGGATACCAAAATAATTTTTCTTTTATGTACATCTACCTTATCCTATCACTTATTTCACCATTGACTCAGATTAAACTGTTGAGTCAATTTTATTTTTACCTAGCTACTGATTTACCAAGTTTAAAATGTTTGGTAAACTTTCATTCACTAATCTATTTAACAAAAATTTAAATGAGTTTAATCATGATTAAACTGTATGAAATGAACAGAATTTCAATCATTGTGGCTTTCAAGAACAATTTGAACACAATCCTTATTTGAAAATGGAATAAAAGATCTAACTTATCGGTAGTGGCACTTGGACTTGCCACACTTTCAGTCTTATTTTCTATTTTTTCTTTTGTGAGGTTCATATTTTATTTTTTTCTTATTTATTTTTCTAACATACCCTCTTGTCTGTTAGCCTCACTCTCACATTAAAAACAATTCTAAGGCCAAATAATAAATTAATTAAAATCATGAAAGTTAGGATTTACTCCTTTTCACATGCCCATCTCCATCTTCGAAGCTTTGGATTTACTATGAAACCAAGAAGGTTCAAATCTATTTGGTAGTTTTTGGCTAAAATGTGCAACCCATCTATTTGAATTAATTTTTCAATGTTGCTCAGTGTTTCAGCTTCATACTTGTTAATTGGTAGCTCATTTTCCTTCTCTTTTAAGTGACCATTTCTATATAATTCATCTGTCAATATACAATGTTGTTTAGGCTCATGTAAATGGTTGTTTTAGGTGATTCCATGCAGCCTGAGACCCCAAAATCTCCATATTTGAATTCCCATCTCAATATCAATGATGAAGCTTTTTGACCCTATGATTGCTGAAAGCATGGCTAATGGTGATTATAAAGTAGAAGGCGATGGTGTCTGTTAAATTTCTTCAAGCTGATGAACACTTATAGGAGCACCACAAAATTCTTCAAAATCCATTTTCCTCGATTGTAGAGAACTCATCGAAGAAAGAAAACCATAGATGTATGATTCCTTCATTGCTTATGTTGCATGTTTCACCAAAGCCATTCTGAAGTTTTCCAGAGAAAGGTGACCATGTTTTTTGGTTCCAAAAATGCAAATTGTTCCTGAAGATAGAACAACTCATCCATAGTAAGTGTATTTGCTAGGACCTTTAGCACCACTCTTCGAAGACTTGATGCACGTAGATATGCCCGCACAAGGCGATAGATTAGAATGTCCAAAGGAATCTTGAGATTGTGAGAATTTTTAATCCAGGAGTGGGTGTGAGCCTGTGAAGCAGTCATTATTTTACGCATATCCTTGTTAAGCAAATGTTTGACAAAGTATTTCACTTTTGTAGACACATTAGGTCAAAGAACTTCCTCAAAACATGGACTGGCCCTTCTAGGCTCAAACTTTACAGTGACCATGCAATCAAGAAAATTCATCTTGTGGCGGAATTTGCCATGAAAAGAATATAGTGTGCACACTCCAATCTGTCTACTTCTTCGCTCGAGCCCATTGAATATTTACCTCAACAGTAAGTTCATAAAATCTTGAAGTAGGCAATAATACAGGTCATATATGTTGATGATTATCAATTTATTAAAGTATGCTTTTAATTTGTAATTTTTTTTTGGAGTGATAAGTGGTGGATAATTTTGGGAGATATAAGGAGTAACATAGGAAAAAGGATTAGTGCATCAGGTGCATTAAATTTTTTATTTTGGAGAGATAAGGAGTATATTTTGTAATTTTAGAGTTATAAATATTTTTGTATTTGGAGCGATAAGTGAATTATTTTTTAGAGAAAATTCATTGATGTACTCCAAAGTAATATTTTACTTTGAGAGAGATTGATTCATTACAGGCAATTATTTGAAGACAATTTGCTTCAAAAGTTTGCAAGTGTGACATTCTCATTGAGAAGTTTCCACAAAACATTTGTGAAATTGAAGAATGATGTACTCCAGAAATTAATAAAATCATAATTTTTTGTGGTGCTTGTGTCTTAGATCCACCCGAAATTGAATAAGGGGATTTTAGGTACACCTTGTGTAATGAATGTGTGTGCATGACTTGTGTTCAGATTATCAAAATGCTCTCTTTGTATTATTCTTAACAACTACATGCACATAAGCAAGCTTAAGTATAAGAATGCTTAATCAAGCTCCTGTAATCAAGCTTAAGAACACAAGCACAAAGCGTCACATCATCAACTTGGTAAGATGACATTCCAAGCAAGCACATTTCACATCATGTAATCAAAGCAATCAAGTTAATGATGCTACAAAATCTATCATTTCAAGCCTAGACAACATCAACATCATCAACACTTTTTGTATCACTTGCAGATAAACATTTTTTAACTGAATTGCATAGGTGCATTCTTGGTTGTAACCGACACACTAATTTGAATTGTTAAGGTGAATACATTAAGTCAAGTAAGTCTCCAACTGAATCATCAATATTAAACTTGTCATTTGTCTCTTGGGTGCATTTTCCACAGTGTTCAACTCCCTTTCTTTTTTAAAATCAACACATTCAATGAGTACATTCAAGAAAGCACAAAGTGTCGGTAATCAATCAAGCAAGTTCAAGCTAGCCATCTAGCAAGAAATCATCATCAAACAAGTGTGAATTCTAGTATTATATTCAAAGTGAGCAAGATAACATGGTGACACACATTCAACTATCCCAAATTCTTAGCAATTTTATTTTATCATCGGCTGGCGACATGGTGAAGATCAGTGAAACAACTCTTGCTGATATTCAGGTGCATCTTCAACATGCACATGAAATGATTGAGTTTCTTCAACTAGATTCACAACTTCAAAGAGATAAGTTGCAACAGAAGAGTGATGTTTCCAAGTCTTTCATCCGTACATATGAAGATAAAGATGTTGATTCCAAGTCACTGATCCAACCAACTTCAAGTGTCGATGTGGTCCCTGATCTAGTTCAACTTTCTTCCAAACCAATCATCAAGCCATGGGAAGAAATCCAAAGTAACAAAAATCGACGAGGCTTAGTATATGTTAAAGATGACACAAACTTGCATATTCCAAATTATTCAAGGCCCATCAAGTTCATCAGTGTAGGATTTCTTGATCCAATAACATCAACAAGCCATGAGACAGTTGCAGACAAACATAATACATGCAAACTAAAGTTGCAGCCAAACCAAACTGCCTTCATTGTCAAAGAAACGATCATATGGAAGATCATTGTTTTGATCTCGATCCTTGTCACCATTGTGGCAAGTCAAATCATTCATCAACACAATGCAACAAACAAAAACAATCAAGAAAATTGAAGATCGATTATTCATGGATTCATCCCTGGGAATGGTCATCCACGGTGTATAAGTTTTACAATCAAATTCACTCACACATATTGCAGCAAATAGTAAAAATGAAGATGGTACTTTCATGCAGTTGAACGGGCAAGTACACCAGTGAAGCACTCCTACACCTGAAGGAGGGGAGTTCAAAAATAATTTGAAGAAGATTGTCTCTCCTTTCAGCTGACAAAGGGTGGAGAACATCAATGAAATTGGCAGTGGTTGTCCGGCTGAAAGTCTCGACAACATCAGCAAAGAAGCCAGTGGGCATTTTCATCAGCGAGCATCCGCAAATTCGCCAATGGGTGATTGATAGCAAAGTAAACAGTGAGCAATTTTCAAACACAACAAAAGCAATAGTGAGTTGTTTTTCAATTCATCAGCATGTGGGCGATCATCATTAACAAATCCGCTAGTGGGTGTTCATCATATTTTGTCAGTGGACACAAGATGCTAATTTCAAGAAAAGCATAGATGGATCCTTTTGCAGCTTGGCACGTAATGGAGTTGTCAAGTGACATTAAGAGATGAACCAGACATGTAGCTGACTCATGGTCTCTTCATATTGCAGTTTCTTTAGCATCCAGCTTTGGCGGTTTTTTAGGCAGTGTTTTTTGAGGATCAACTTGAGAACTTGGAAGAGGGTTCCTTGTTATTATTTTGGGCTTATCATTGAGGGGGGGAATGTTAGCCTCACTCTCACATTAAAAGAAATTCTAAGTCCAAATAATTAAATTAATTAAAATCATGGAAGTTAGGGTTTAATCCTACCTTTCTAGATTGAGTTTGTTACTCATGGTTAGGAGTCAGTTTAGGCTTAGTTGGTTGAGAGATTCTCTCCAACTAGTTAGGCTCATATATTAGTGTGTTCTTGAGATATTTTCTCAACCATAGTGTCCAAGATAGACGTACTATCTTGAGACCAACTTCCTCATGTATTTATTTGTACTATTATCATTCTTTGTACATTGGATTGGATTGATTAATAATCTGAATGTGAGGAATGCTATAAGGCTGAGGCCTTTTCTGTGATGTCTCGTTTTTCTATATGTCTGATATTTATTATATTATTGTGAGTGTGTTATTATTAGTTTGTTAGTTTTATACATTGTCATTTTATTTTTTCTATTTTTCGGAAATCATTTGAATATTGAAATTTATGTACAATACGAAATTACAAATACATAATAATCAATCACCTTCATATCCTATAATTTATAGGACCCTAACAGTGGCTCCAGCTGGGTATGGCACTTCTCCATGTGAAGTCTCACGAAAATATGACCAATAGCCTTGAGTACTCCATGTCTTTAATGTCTTCATTTGATTTGTTTGTTGTTTAGGATACTATTGGTAGCTCATTAATCTAGGCTTAGGTCATTTGCTGCGGGCTTCAACCTTTGTTAATAAGTTACCAAATAAAAACCATAAAGACTGTGATATTTATAATGATTAAAGGAAAATATATAGGCTAGGAAATGTAGTGCTTCAACATCCTGCCATTGACAGGACCTCCAGGTATGTTAGCTCCATCTAGGTCTTTAAGGTAGAATGTGTTATTTCCTCTGAAAGCATGAACAACATATGGCCCATTCCAAAGATTATCAAACTTGCCATGTTTTCCCTTGTGTTGTCTCCTTGAATCCCATCTCAAAACTTGGTCCCCAATTTTAAAGTCGTCAACTTTTGTTCTTCTATCAAATTTTTTTTTAACATTTTCTTGAATAACTTGGGTCCTGTGGTATACTTCCTCCCTAGACCAATTGGTATGGTGACATGCCAATTGATTTTTTAGAAGTAAGCCTGTCATCCCGAAGTGCATTTACCGGTTTGTTGTGCCAAGACTTTTTGTTGTCCTCTAACAGTTTTTTGATGATATTTAACAAACTTTTGTTTGAGGACTCAGCCAAACCATTACCCTGAGGGTAATAGGCCATTAAATGTCCCAAAGTGATGTCGTATTTATTGCAGAATTAAACCATAATTTTAGATTTGAAGGTTGGAGCATTAACAGTGATGAATTTTCTAGGACAGCTAAAAATGGAGAGGATATTGGTCTCAAGGAATTTAATAATGACATCATCAGTGGCACTTCTGGAATGGGTGGCCTCTATCCACTTGGTAAAGTAGTCAATGGATGTAAGAATCCACTTGTGCTGGGTAGAGGAAGATGGATGAAGTTCACGAATGAAATCCAATCCCCATTGCTGGAAAGGGCTTTCAACAGAGATAAGATTTAAGGGAAGGGGCAACAATTTTCTCTTTCCCTAAATAATCTAGTGTTTATGACATGCGGTGACTTGTTTGTGAATGCTAGGGAAAAGGGAAGGCTAGCAGAAACCAACTCTAAGGATTTTATTGGCAGTGGTTTTCCAATAGGGATGTCCACCACAGTCACCTTCATGGAATTCCTACATAACTTTATCTGCATCATCCTTCAGCAAGCATTTAAGTAATATACCCCCAACATGTTTCCAATATAAGACATTGTCTATAATGAAAAATTTAACTGCTTTTAACTTAAGAAATCTTTCCTTTATTTTTGTCAAACCAGCAGAAGCATTTAACTAAAATAAAACATAAAGCAAGTCTACATACGAGGGTGAGTTAAGAAATGCCTCATCAATTTGTGGAGTTACTTGTTCCTCTTGATTATCTAATGAATCAATCAAGTTAATGTCCAATGCGTGGAAATTTGACTCAGCCATCAATTTGGCTAGTCGCTGACATTTAATTATCTTGGTGCACTTTATTTCTAAGTTGTATTCCAAAATGACAACAATCAATTTTCCTCGCTTTCCATCAGGTCCATTCTATTTCAAAATGTCCTTAACCACTGCATTAGGTACATAAGCAATAATATGCGAATGAAAAATATATACTTTAAAATATTTTAATGCTTTAGCTAATGCAAAGGCTTGTTTTTCCATAATATTACATTTCAAATATGTATCTCTTAAAGCTTTTCTAAAGAATTCAATAGGTTGTTCAAAGCCTTCATCGTTTTTCTGCAGTAAAATTGCTGCAATGTTGTGTTCGGAAGCAAAAGAGAAGATTATGCAATCTTTGGTAAAATTTGGGTTGATCAACATTGATGCCTTAGTCAATGCTTGTTTAACTAACTCAAAGGATTATTTAGCCTCAATACTCCACTTGATTTCAGAGTCCTTTTTAATCATGTTTGTTATGTTTCTAAAAAGTTCTGCCAAGTTAGGAACGAATCTCCTTAGGAAATTGATTTTAAAAATAAAAGACTGAAGCTCTATGATGTTTCTTGGATGACTAATTTTTAAAATTTCTTCAATCCTACTAGGATCAATCCTAATTCCATCCTTGGAAATAATGTGACCAAGAAGTTTTCCTTCCTCAAGGCCAAACAATGTCTTTTTAGGATTGAGTGAGATTTCAAACCTTCTACATTTTTCAAACACTCTTCTCAGATGTGCTAAATGTTCCTCATCAGTTTTTGAATAGAATATAATGTCATCTAGATAAATCAAAATAAACTGGCCAATTTCATTAGCAAGGATAATATTCGTTGCTCTTTGGAAAGTGGCTCCAGCATTCATTAACCCAAAGGGCATTTTCACATACATGAATGTTCCCCATGGTGTAGTGAAGGCAATTTTATCCTGATCATCAGGGTGCACTAAGACTTGGTTATAACCTGAGAAACCATCTAATAAGGAAATCCTACTAGACCCTACTACCTTTTGCAATATATTATCCATTTTAGGTAACGGGTAGTTGTCTTTAAGGGATACCCTATTTAGATTTCTGAAATCAATACACAGTCTTATTTCTCAAGTTTTCTTTCTCGTAGGGACAATGTTAGACACCCATTCATAATAAGTCTACATAATTCTAATTTATGTACATTTTTACTGATTGAAATATTTACATCTGAATCATCAAGGTGTTTATCTACACTAACATATTCAAAAATCTGATTCCCTACTTTAGAGTCTGGAAATTCAATAATCTTGCTCTTCACAACGTGAATCTATGCTATTGTCTTCATACTCCACCTTGGATTGCAAAAAGATTTCATTCTGTTTATCACTTCCAAATACCTGCCAATGTCTCATATTATCAGGTATAATAGGACGGTGTTTAACCTCCATTGTATATTGTTTGTTTGGATGAGGCATTTGGCATGTGCTAGTTGAAAATGCTAAACCATTAGCTAATACATTCTAATTCCTTGGAATGAAAGAAAGGTCATATTCTTCAAAAGTTCTTAAACATTCAAGGACAACATTCCTTTAATTTCTCAACCTAGGATGTTTTGCAACATATTATCCCTTGATTTGTTTAATAATTAATTTAGAATCTCCCTGAACAACAATTCTTTTAGCACCTAACTTCTTCAATAGTTGCAATCCTAAGAGAAATGCCTCATATTTTGCTATATTATTGGTACAATGAAAATTGAGATTATAGGAATGACCCTCTACATGATTGTCTCCTAAATTGGACACCCAAACACCTGCCCCTGAACCTACGTTTCTACAAGAGCCATCAAAGCTCATGTTCCAAAAAGGTTCAGTTTCAGTGTTTTGCTACATAATTAGAGTCTGATTTTCCTATTTTCCATTAATACCATTTTCTTCCTAGGTGACCTGTGCATCAATGCCCTCATCATTGTAAAGAATGAAGGAGTCTAGGTTAGAATGAACAAATTAGAGAGGGTAGTTATGTGGTTTATCTTGACCATGTACTTCATTAAGGTTTCCCTATACAGTCTTCTTTTTTGACCAAACACTGGTATAGCGGCATAAGTCATGTCCATTTGCAGGGTTCCTTGTAATTTTTCTCCCCATGAGCTTGACAAGAGCATGCCATACTTTGGGGTAATGTTTGCAACCACTATATCCATCATTAGACTTTTAACAGTGATTTGGGCCGAAGTGACACACAGGTCTTTCATAAGACCTAGACACCTGACTTTGCTAGAGTAAAAGGAATACAAATATTTGTATTGTCTAGTGATATCTAGTCATAGTTTATCCATGACTTCTTTGGGCATTAGATTATGAGATGCACTTTAATCTAGCATAGCATTATGAAGTATTTTATCATGAATATTCAAACTAACATAAAATGGAGGGACTCCTCCTTGTGGTTTTCCTTCTACCTCGGGCCCAAATAGGAGCCTAGGTTGATCATCACTCAAATTTACATCATCAATTTTCTCCCCAGTGTTTGATCCCTTCATGACCTGAGTCCTGTATACATTATTGATGACTAATTCAGTTAAGGGGATAGAAATTTTCAACTTTGTTCTATACTGAACGATGTTTGATTTTTAAGAAGATTTGAAAAATCAGACTTATTAGTAACTAGTTTTGTGGCTAGTTTAGTTTGTTGGCCAGTAGAAGGTAGATCAGTTTGAGTATTTCTAGAAGAAGTATCAATTTCCTTTTTTACAACAGGGTCTATAGGCTTCTTTCCTAGAGTTTCTGTGATTTTCTTAGAACGATTTTCTGTTGTTTTCTTTGGATCAGAATTAGAGATCTTTTTAACATGATTTTCAACACTATTTTTATTAGCAGTATCTTGATTTTTCTTGATTATACGATTATACTACCTATGAACTTCCATTATAGCATTTTCAAACCCTTATTTGTAGTCTTTTGACTCTTCAGAATCCATTTCAATCTGGGCTATAAGAAAAAATTCATGTTCCTCTTGAGTGAGGAACATTGTTTCATCTTCATTTACCCCTAACAAATTAATTTTGTTATCCTCCAAATCTTCCACAATATTCCCCTCATCATTTGTGTAACTTTCCTTAAAAGGAGGGTGAATCTGCTGACCTAGTCCCTTTTTCTCTCTTTGTTTGACTTGGGGAGTATTTCTTCTAAAATTCTGGTTTCTGGTTTGTTGAACATTTTGGTTTTGACTTGATTGATTTTGTTCCTTAAGGTTCAATATTTTCATCATTTGATTCACTACTTTGACTAGGTTATCAATCTTATGGTCAACAACAGAAGTAGAAGGTTCTTATTTTATGGTTACTCTATGTTTAGACTTCAATTTGGAATTTTTAGCTAGGATATTGGCTTCAACTTTAATTGCATTTTCTTGCATTTCTTCCAAAGTTGTTGAGTCTCTTTCCCTAAGTTGATACTCCATATATACATCAAATCCATCTGAAAAATCAATCAAGGCTAGGCCAGTAGAGGGCTTGATGTCTTGTGGGATGACATTGTACACAATATTGAATCTTTCACAATACTCTTCCATAGTTTCATTGGGTTTTCTTTTTAAACTTTTATAATCGTTTAGGAGTTGTAGTAGGTTCTTCTTGATCTCCCATCTAGCTAAAAAATCTTGATGGAAAGTAGAAATATTGGCTATGCTTCTTGTAGGTAAACCCCTAAGCCACTTCTTCACATGACCTCCTAAGCTCTGGGAGAATAATCTCATTTTAACATCGGCCTCATCCACTTCTTGGAGGTCGAACACATTATTCATCCTATCTACATGCTTTTGGGTAGTATAAGCACCAATATTGTTAAAGGTCACAGTTTTGGATGGATAATCTATAGGCATAGCATTTAGCTACCCTGGTAACACCAAGGGTGCATACCTTCCTACCATAACTGTCCTAGTAGATTGAGTTGAGGATGAACCTAGTGGAGGTGTAGGCTACATGACTACAGTGATAGTTGGTACAATAGTTTGAGAAAGCAGAGGTAGGGAAGTTGAAACTACAGAATGAGTAGGACTGGGAGGTTGTAAGTGTACAGACTAAGAGGACTGGCTAGATAAAGAGGCTACTACAATAGTCAAAGAAGAAAATTCAATAGATTGTTGAATGAAAGCTTCTTCTATAACTTGGTCCAACATTGAAACAAGACCTTGTAATTTGGAAAATTGTTGTAAAGGTTCAAGATCAGGTTATGATTCAAGGTCTTGGGCTTGGGAGATATACGATTTCAGTATGGGTTTATCTATGATAGTTTGATCTATGAAAGCCTCAGACTTCAATCTAAACAAGCTTTGCTAAAAAGGAAAATCAAATTCTATGTCTTGTAAAGTTTCAAACTTCTCTGGAAGAGAATTTGATCTTGACAAAGGGGCATTTTCCCACCATTACTTCCTTGACTCTTGGTAAGACTTATTTTTCTCACCATTTTCTCAGGGTCATCTACAATTTAAGCAAGATTGGGATCAGGATGAGATCTAGTATAAATTCTTCTAGGAGCCAGGGTTATGAAAATTAATCACACAAAAAAAATCAAAATCAGGATCTATAATCTAACAGATATCTACAAAATCAACTCAGATCATGTATTTCATATTGATACAACAATTACTTACTGAAATACTAATTTTTAATCTAGGGAATAATAATGTTTTGGATTAAAATGTATTCTTCCCAGTATGGTTGCCACTATGTTATCGTTCTTTATTTTTGAGGTTGTAGGAGTAAATACATTGGACAACATCAAACCACTTTTGAAGCTAGGATCTAGCCCTACCAGCTTCAAAGAGGGCTCTCTCTTTATGATTTAACTTGGTTTTTAGGTTGATTTTAGGCTAGTTATCAGTATGCTTGGTTGTTTGTTTGAATTTGGTTGGTTGGTTGGTTAATCTGATCAAATCACTTTCTTTCCATTAGGCTATGGAGTCAAATAAAACTGGAATGCTACACCAAAAGTTCAAAGGAGTAATCACAGGGAAATTTAGTTAGATTTAATAGATCTTTTAAATTAAATTATGGAATGGAGAAAAGATGTGATTCAACAGGGATTTAGAAGCATTTAAGAATTTCTCAATCAGACTTTCAGAAGAAAATATACATATTGTAAATGTAGTCCAAATAAGGTGTTTAAAAACATATCCTATTTTTCACATCTCGTGTTTTACAATAACATTTTAGATGAATAACATAAGAAGAATAACTGTGAAACTAACCACGAAACACAATTACAGTAGGAAAAGAATCACCAGTATTTCATAACACAAGTATCCTATGAAAATTATTTTTCATTAATGGTGCTCCAGCAACATGAAAAAGGTATAGTGCTTGATAGAAAGAGTTACAATGCTCACGGACCAACCCTTAATACTTGAACAAAATGAAGTATTTAAACATAACTTACAAAAAAATTACAATTAATGCCTAAGTGACATGGCATTCTATTATTTACTTTCAACTAAGAAAAATGAAATAATGCGATCAAAAGGAATGAATCTCGTGAAGTGATATGGACATCTGGCACTGCTTTGGAGGAAAACAGTTGTTGAGTGGCCACTATTCGGGTGCTACGCTGGTGAAGCTAACATATATTTTTAATCCTGGAATTCACACAACTTATCCCACCGCTCTTCATTTGGAATAACAATCTTTTTTACCTTGTGTTAGATGTCAACTACCTCAGTATACTGAGCAAAAGGGGTTTTACTGCAAACATGTGTTTTATCTCATTTGGGATAAAATTGATGTTGCTGATAGCTTCATAAAAATCTCTCCTTCTCATATTTCCTTTGATGTGGGAAGACTTAGTTGTATCCTTTGCAATGTCTTGAATCTTCTTCTTGTAAGTTGTAGCCAATACAGGACTCAATTGTTGACTTCTTCTATACCTCTATCCGATTTTGAGCTCTTTGTAGCTCTGTTGCATGAAAAGTCTCAACCTTTGTCTGATGATCTTATAGAATATTGACTTGAGCCTGCAATCTTTTGATCTTTTAGTCTGGAGAGATATGTTTTGAACTACATTTGCCAACTGGTCGGCAACATCCCCTGTATTGTTGTATAAGATGTGGTTGTAAGAATGGCTATGATAGGGAGTGATTCCAAAAGGACAACAACAATTTTGGTAGCTTGCTCCTTTTCTTTCATCATTTTTTCCATCTCCGTCTCCATTTTCTTCAACTGTGCACTCTCCCCATGATGACCTTCATCATGTCAGCCTTGTGTATCTCTATTTCTTTAATATCCATGGCCAAAAAATCTTCTATAGTTGGTAATTTCGACTACTTCCTTAATGCTGCTATGTCTAAATTATTTTCCTTACAAGCTCTTATGCAAAATTTATGTTTGCAGGGTCATAACCCACTTTAATCACCAATTCCTCAAGATTTTTGATCCTAGCGTCTTTGGCAAGTGCAGAGACCTTCTCCATCTTCAATTGTTATTGAACATTGGCTAAGGTACCTTGCAATTTATAAAAATTCATAGCAATGTTAGTGATAATGGAAAAAATCATTTCCCCAGTCTGCTTGCACATCTCCATTTGGTCAATGGGATGTATGTATTTTACATCAAACTCAAATGTTATCTTCCTGAAGTTTGATGTTGCCTTGGGCTGGGTAACTTGTGCCTGGAGGAATGTCATTTGCATTTTACCTTTCTCTGAATCAAAGGCTAACAACATCATGCTTTGAGAATTGGAAGTATGCTTCCAGAACTTATTGTAGGTGTTAATCTCTAGGGCTTCATTCCTCACCTTTATCTCCTTAAAAATATCAAATACACTTTTCTTTATATCCCCTGTAGTAGATGTGCTTGTCTGCATAATTTGCTATTGATCTTGTGAAGTTGTGGAGGTAGTGGGAGATAGTGTGGTCTGATCATCCACTAATGAGAAAACACATGGCTCATTAGTGGTGATAATGTTCTCCTTCTCTGAATCCTTTCTGAGGCTTAGTTTGGAACTAAGCTTGGCCTTTTTCTTATACATAATTTTGAATCCTTCACTGAAAATTTCAGTACCTTGATGTAGAATCTTCTTCTCTGCTTCTCTTAGCTATTTTCTCTTGCATGGTATCATTATGTACTGTGGAGGATGACCCCAGCTGCTCTTCCGCCTCTGGTAGGGCGTTATCAACCCATTCTAGATGGTTTTTATAGTTCCCTATCCCTAGTCTCGTTGTGTGAAAATAGGCAGTGGATTTATTTTCCACTCTTAATTTAGAAATGACCCCTAATGTATCATATGACCAGGTGAAACTAAGGATGAAGTGAATTTCTTTTGATAGATTATCTGATTCCTCCTCTCCTACCCTACTGTTGCAAACAAAAGGCCCTATCTATGTTTTAGTTTTGAATTAGGATTTCTTCTTAGCAACTACAAAGTGGATATCATCCATATTGAGCATCTGTCTTATGTACTCTAGAGAAAAAATCCTCATTGGGGGGAATGTAGGTAGCTTGTAAGGAGTAATATCACACCCAAATACTCTCAATTCTATATAGTTCTGATCGAGGTAACAATCCCCTATCTGAACTTGGTCAGGTAGTTGCAAAACTTTTCTAATTTCTTCACTGATCCTCGGTTCTATTCTGCTACCTAAAAGACTGATTGCTAGATGCACAAACATCTCTATGAACTATTTTTATGTGTATTCCTTTTGTTTCTTCATTATCAGAGTTGCCCAGAAGACAACTGACTGTTGATTCCCTTCTTCATCTAGCTTTTGTAAAGCAAGCTTGATGTTGTCTCCCTAAAAATATAAGAACATATAAACTAACATAGAAGCATACTTGAACACCTCCTCAGTCTGGAATTTGATAAACTTCTCATGAATTGAATCTGCAAGAAATTGGCTAAAGTTAAACATGATGGAGTGCTTAGAATTAGCAGAGAAAATGGATAGAAATCCTATGAAGGCCTCATCGACCAACTGATCTGAGTAGTAGCCAAGGGGGTAAGAGATGACTATGATAATTTGCTTGGCACTCTCAGGGAAAATAGAGGAGGGATAGGGGGGATTTTTCTTTTGCAATGGGGCATCATCTGTCAAGAAAAGCTCAAAGGTTTTGGCACTCTTGGCAAAGTCCAATTTTTGGTACAATTCAACAAGTGCTTCATACGAAAAGGGGGTGGCATTCTCTACTGTAGGCGCTTGCATCATGTTGTCTATGGCTTAAGGAGTGATAGTGAACATAATTTCTCCAGTGGGGGAAATTATGGCCCTTTGGCTTGGTAAATAACATGCATGATGATGAGCAGGAGTATTGCAGTAAGAACGCTACAACTCTTGGGGCTACCAACTTTACTTTATCAACCTGTGGTTCGTACAAACTTAGAGGTGACAGTGCTATATACACTAGTAGATGCGATGGGTTCACTCTTTGTCATTGGTAAGCTGGCAATACACCACTATGGTTTCTCAAAAAAACCTTCTATTGATTTAGAAGTAGCTTGATTACCAATGAGAAAAAGGGAAATTTACACTAAATGAAATCTTATCTACTGTAGTAAGGAAAATACTAAAATCAAATGCTTAAACACACAATTCATATAATTAACTACTAAGAGTATTTGCTTCAAAAGGATGCTAAGTTAACATGTGTGTAATACTACTTTCCTATGCATGCAATTTGAAACATCGAAACATTCTACTGCTGTGCATGTAAATGAACACAATAACTCTTTTTCCTTTTTGCCTTTTTTTATTTGAAAATGTGAATGCTAACTTCTCTTGGTGATGTGGTAAGTGGATTAGGAATGATGGTGGATGGTCAAATGACTTGGGAGGCAAGTAGGGGTCTTCTTCAATCTTCCTAGGTGCTTCTTCCACAATTCAGCCTCAAAACATGCCACTGTAGGTCGACCTATAGTATGTCCTAATGCCTCCTATAGGATGTCCTAATGATCCTACAGGATCCCTTGTATTCCTACAGGATCTGACCGAGAGAAAGAGGAGTGATTTGGAAGGTGGTGTAAGGCTTAGGTAAGGTGAATGGTGGGAGAAATAAGGAAAAGGAGTGGCTAGGACTCCTTTAGAGCTCAAAACAAAGTTTGTGAGATGGTTGGATTTGCTCAACAAGCTTGGAGAAATTTTCTTATGGAATCATGAATTTGGTGAGGGATTTAGTGGAAAAAGTGATAACCATGGATGGATGAGGTTAGTATGGGATAGTTGGTCATGAAATCTCTCTGCACTACTGAAACTCTTGCACTGCATCAATCACTAATATTTATCCATGAATCATGTTAAACAAGAAATATTTTCAATTAAATAAAGAGAACATAATTTCATGAGATAATTTCCTATTTCATGCATGGGGAAAACTTGAATAATAATGTGAAACCTTTCTGATATCTAATTCAAGGCTGAAGACAGTAGAAATAACAATTAAATCCTATTCTTGAAAACTAGTAAAATACTGGCCTAAGTAACATAAAACCCTAAATTCCATGAGAAATCAGAATTTTGTCTTTTTGGGGCTGCATAGGAGCTCTATCCTCAAACCATGGTCCTTGAAGGGAGGAGTGAGGCCAAATCCACCTACTAACAACTTTTTTTTATATTCCTTTACCTTCCTAAGCTACTGCTAAATCAATGCACAAATGGAAGCAAAATAATACAATCCACAACTACTTGCAATGAAATAATGATAAAGACAATTCAACCATTAATCTACGAAATCAACTAAGCATATAAATAAAAGGAGAGGAGCCTTTGCTGCTAGGGTTGTTCCCTAACCCAAGAGATTTAGCCCTCTGAGTCAACTCAGTGCTGGATCAAGGAAATGCTCATTCTCATTATCATATCATAAAATTATAATAATGTCTTCCACAAGTCTTGAACTCGGAAATGCTTAGTGATTTTACATCAAAAATTCAAAGAGGCTCGAGGCCTCTTTATTTATACAATTGAAGTCTCCAATGACTTCCTTAAATCTAGTGAGGCTCGTCTCCTAAACTCAAGATGAACTGGCTCTCTAACTGTCACTTGCTTAGCTACCTTTTTATCTCCATGACTCGGCTTCTTGCAACTTCGAGCTAGTGTGATTTTATGGAGGAATATTCGAATGAGTGAGGAGTAAATGAGGAGGATCTATCTCCTACCATCTATCCTTGTCTCATTCGAGTTTTTGCCCTAAATTAGACAACATTTCCATGATTTTCTCTCAAAAACTTGCAATCAATGCACGTTAGTCCACTAGGAATAACATCTCACTTTTACTCATCTCATTAAGCAAAATATAATCAAAATATGTAAGGAATTATGACAAGAGTTGATTTAAAAAATATTGGAGGTGTAGTAAGGTCCATATAGTTACCCAATGATGAGGCTCATCATCACCCCCTTCTGAAGGTGTTTGTCATCGTCTAAGCAACTCAATCTATATCTATGTTCTTCATTTCTCTAGTGGCTTCCCTGACATCCCATGCCTATGTTGTAGTTTCCTCTTCCTTTGAATAGAATCTTTCCTTCCTCTCTATCTCCTCCCACTACTTTCTTTACTCCTCTTACTTCCTTCTTTCCAACATTCCTAAGAGAATTGGTGGATTGAGTCTCAAGACAATCCAATTAACTTTGAGTCTTTGGAGAGCTTGCTTGTACATGGGTGTTCTGTTTAGTGCCTATCTCATTCTCTAAGGAGAATGGTACTCTCTGATTTTCAGGCTGTAGGGCAAAGTGTTCCATCTCCTTTGGAAATCTTGCATGATATCATCCCATAACAACTTGAACATGTCCTCAAAGTGTGTGACTGCTTCCTCTTGGGCAGCAAGGTGCCTAGGTGCAAGCTTAGGGTCATTTGCAATCAGGTTGTGGGTTATGATGACAGCCATTCGATTTGATTGCTCAGATCTTCTCATGAGGGGTTATGTTTCTTCTCTTGCCATTAATTTCTTCATCTTTGTATCTCTTGCCTCCTCATGATTCATCCATGATTCCAAGACCATCAATTACAAGTCCCCTAGTTTTGAATTTGGGTCCCACACATTCAGATCTTCCAAGGTCAAGTTGTGTAGGTAAAACTCAAACATTTCAGCTCCATCCTCCAAGGTGCTTTAATCATAGAGATCAATGAATTGTATATAATCTTGCAAGGGCATAGTGCCTCTCTATGCCAAAGTCTTAATTTGGAATTGCAGCCACTATTCCTTAAGATACAATGCATAGGACTTTGCTGGCATCCTACACTGGATTGCCTCTAAGGATAAACTGGCCATGGATGCCAATTGTCTTTCACTCTCTTGTAGCTGTCCCCTTAGCCATGCATTCTCTACTTCCAACTAAGCTTTCATCATTTCCTCTCTGTCCCTTATGCTACTCATTTCTTTGCCCATTCCCATTAATTTCTCCTCCATGTGCCCTATATCCTCCACTCCTTTAGATTTGACAATTTGTATCCACCTGTGTTCTTTCTCTTTCTTTCTCAAGCTCAAAGAATAAGGGGATGGGAAATTTCTGTGGAATTACCCTAACCCATTCAATGAACATGTAGTAAGATTCAAGGTTGGGTTGAGGACTAGGTTCCCTTTGTTCTGGATCTTCCTTCTTTATTTCTTGATGAATGATCCCTTCTTGGTCCATTTTTTGAGTTTCCTCTAGGATGGCCTCTACTTCCTGTAGGTCCTTCTATGTCTCCTATAGGGGACCTTTTACTTTGGATGAGGCAGACTTGGTGACATGTCTCCTAGCATAAGTGATGGGAGATTTGGGAGAGGCTTGTCCTGGTTATCCTTCTCCTTGATTTTTCACAAGAGGAGCTATATTTTCTTGCTGCTTTGGTGACTCTTCAATGAAAATGGGAACTTTGGTGGGTGTTTGAGGTTTTCCTTGCCTGATCCTTGTACCTTTTCTTGTCCTAAAGTACAATGAGGTTTGTCTTTGTATCTTCCCTTTTTGGTTGATAGGTGTACTTAGGGCAATGAGGGTTGCTACTACCTCTTTCTCATTAGGTTCTAGAGATACCCTTGGTGATTCCTCTTTATCCCTCTTTGTTTCCTCTTCATGCCTCTCACTAGTAGTGGGGCTTTGGTAATATTCAAAAGTCTTTATTTGTCCCTCTATCTGCATGTCTTTGAAAGTTGTCCATGTAATAAGGAGTCTTAGGTTTTAGAGGGAATTTGCTAGGATAAGTTTGATTAACCCATGATGGGATAGCTATTGATGTTTTCCTTCCTGCACCTTGATGCTCATATCTATCGCTGATTGAGGAAGAAAGTAGGGTATGCTTAGTCTGTTTTGAGGAGGTGTGTCTGCTCCAAACCTCAGTTCTTGGAGAAGCCTGAAATGGTATCCATATACCACACTGTATCTTCCTTCACATGATATATACTTAATGAGGTGGTACCTAATTTCATTCCATGGGTATGGTAGGCTTTCTCTTCTGACCCCATTTTTGTCTTCCATTGTCTCCACTCCTTCCAAAAATAATCTCTTCTTTGAAATTTGACTATTACCCTTATATTCCTTTCTCCAAGGCAACCCTAAAGGAAGTGTGGTGATCCAACATATGAATTTAGGGGTGATTTCTACTGAGAGGCCTTTCACCACAGTAGTGGCATGGGTCCTAGTTAGTGGTATGAAAGATAGAGAAAAGTCTCTGGCCACCTCATCATTGTATCCCCTCATTTTCTCAAATAAACCCATCCAATTGTGCCTTGTGAAGATCTCTACTACAAGAGGGTGCTGATGAATTCTCACTATGTTCATTTGTTCCCTCTTGTTAAATCCCCTTGTCATTTTTCCTCTGATGATTATGAAGGCTTGTATGGGTCTAATTCCAAATTCTAGTGGGTGAGAGATTTTAAATGACAATTCTGTATATAATTCCCCTAAACTGCAATCTCCTTAACCAAATGGAAGGTGTTTCTATATTTTTTTAGCTTGGAAAATATGGGAAGGTATAGCTCCGACCTCTTGGTTACTGCCTGATAAAGCCAACCTTTGATTTTTCCCTCTCTAAATGCCTACTAGCAATCCTGTAGATGACTGCTATGTATCTAGTAGGTTCTCCTGTAGGATCCTGTAGGTGCTCCTATGCTGAAAAACTGCTTGTCTTTCGTGTAGACAGTGCTTGAAGAGCTGAGAGAAACCTTGCTTTGATGCATCCTCAAGATTGTAAATGCCTCCTATGCATGGGAATCAGTGTTTTATTTCCTCATAAGGGTGATTTTGTGGGATGGTGTGTTGGCGAACGAAGTACGAGCACCCACTTTTGGACCGTTGGTCTCATTACCACCTCATCGTTCCTCCTTATCTCTTAATCATATCCCACTTCAGTCGTCCATAACTTAACAACTTTTGGCCTCATCTCCTCTTTCTCCTAATTTGACTGCTACCACGTGTGTAGTGAACTAACTATATTCTCCTCATTGACTGGCCGAAGGTGACCAAGTTAATTTGCCACCTTTGCTTATAAAACGAACTCTTACACAATCCTAAATTTTTTATCATAATATGCTAATGAGAGAGCTTAAGTGAGATGAAATACCTATGGTCAGATGCCTTGATGCTACTTGTTGGAGAATGATGTTCTTGCTATGTATTTGCTGCATATTTTTTTTATATATTGGCCTCCTTTGGTGTTTTTTATTTGATGTGTAGGTACTGGAGGGTGGCGTTGATCATCCTGCTACTACTGCTGAGCTCTGGAGGAGCTTCCTTGACAATAGGATCTCTATGCTGAAGATGACTACAACCTATGAAATTTCTTTTTGTGGGACAGGATGCTACAATATTTCCTACAGGATGTCCTGCAGCTACCTCAACCCTAAATTTTTATTCATTCCTTCACTTCTGGAGCATGAGTATGGTTGTCCGGGGTAGATAAAGGGTCCAATAATTGGTAGATGAGAGGTATAACCTTCAGATATTATCCCCTTGTCCTATTCTCTTGTCTGTTTTTTTTCCTTTTTTCTGAAAATTGTAATCTTTTTGAAACTGACTTAATGGATGAGTGCTTGGGTAGTCATGGTGGTTAGAGGCATGGTGATGAGGTCGTGAAGGAAAAATTTTGTTTTTTTGACATAAGCAGGTCATCCCCTTGCTCTAGGCTCACTTTCCTTGGAATTCCCAAGCCACTCTAATTCCTACAGGATCATCCTATAGGTTTTCAGGGAATCCTGTAGGTTTATAGGGAATCTTGAAGAAAAGACAGAACCCATGCAAACTGAGCGAGATGAGGTCATAAATCGAGGGAATGATGGGATGATGAAGAATATGGAAAGGAGGACTGAAAACATGAATTGTATAGGTCCTTCTTCTCCTCTCTTATTGCTTTGGTTCTCCTCCTGCGAACCTGCAAATAATATTTTCAAAGTTTCTCTTTCCTCTCTTTTTTAATATATTTTTTGTTTTTGTTTTTTTTTCTCTTTCTTTTTTTTGAAAACAACTAGTTTGCCTCCAAGAGGTTTTCATCTTAAGTGCTTTCACAGGGTACCTCAAAATAGGTTTTCACCCAGAGAACTTTTTATCTCTTTTTTCTCTTTTCTTTGACACCATTAGGCTGCCTCAAGAGGTGTTCAACCCAACAGTGGGACTCAGGTGCCACATGGAGGTTTTCACCTGAGTCTCTTTATTTTTTGTCTTTTTGTCTTTATTTTTTCTTTTTTCAGTGACTTGATAGGGTAGAAGATGAGACTTGCTCCACTACCATCACTGTCTTGCTGATGCCATTGATGAATTCTTGCTTTGAAAAGGTCTTCTTGTAGACCTTGAATCTGTGCCCATTCACAAGTAAAGGCATAACCTTTGCATTGATGGTTATTATTACACTGAACCATTACCATGACATTTTTCTATGACATAAGGCCCTAATCATCTAGTCCTTAACTTGCCTTTAAAATCCTTGTATCTGGAATCATACAACAAAGCCCAATCACCTTCTTGAAATTGTTTGTCCTTTACGTTCTTTTCATGCCAAATATTCCTTTAAACTTGAGTCACCTCTGTGTGTAGGAGGGCTTGCATTCTAAACTCATCTAACCCATTCAGCTGGAGAAATCTCTCTTATTGCACCCTAGTGAGATCTAGATCTAGTTATGTTGCCATTCTTGATGTGTTGTACTCAAATTCAATGGACAACAGGGCCTTCTTCCCATAGACCAACTCGTAAGGAGTGAATCTAGTGGTGGTCTTCCTAGTGGTATTGTAGGCCCTGGTGGCCTCAACTAATCTATCTACCAAGTCTTTTCTGCTGCTACTAATCACTTTGGTTAGAATGCCCTCCAATGCTCTATTTGTTACCTCCACTTTCCCATTAGATTGTGGGTGGTAAGGATTGGATGTTCTATGCTTGATCTTGTGCTAGCTTAACAAATTTTCAATCATGTGAGATGTAAACTGGCTACCTTGATCCGTGATCAGTTCTCTAGGCTACACAAACTTATAAAACACATTTTCCCTTAAGAACTCAACCACTTTCTCCTCTATTGCTGCTTTGATGGCCTTGGCTTTAGCCCACTCGGTCAAATAGTCAGTGCACACAATGATGTGTTGCTTTTGCCTGGATGGAGGGTAAATGGGTCCAATGAAAACCATGCCTCACTTGTCAAATGGATAGAAAATCACTTGAACTTGCAAAGGAATTTCACCCCTTGGGGTAGGTTTTCCCATCCTTTGGCATGGATCACACTAAATAGTAAACATCGTCACATCCTAGTGGAGAGTGGGCCAGTAATAACCAACTTGTAGAACCTTGAATGTTGTCCTCTTAGCTACAAAGTGACCTCCACAAGGCCCATCATGATAGGTCAGAAGGATGTCAATGCATTCATCCTCCCTGACACATATTCTCAAAATTTGATCCAGGACTAGTTTGAAGAGGTTGCCCTCAATCCAAGTGAATGGGGGGCTCTTCCTCAAAATATTGATTTTCTCTTTGGAGGACAAGTTTGGTGGAAACTGTGCAAACACCGAGTAGTTTTCTATGTCAGCAAAACATGGAGAGAGAACTAAAATGGAAAATAAGTGTTCATCTGGTAACTGATCATCAACCATTCCTTCCTCCCCTGTAGGTAAAGTTAATATGGATAAAAAATCTGCAGCAACATTCTCCTTACCAAGCTTATCAATAATAGTTAGATCAAATTGTTGTAATAAAAGTAACCATCTAATAATTCGGGCATTCACATCAGGCTTGTTCATCAAGTATTTAATTGCATCATGGTCAGTATGTACAAATGTTTTGTAACCTGTAATGTAATGCCTAAATTTGTTTAATGAATTCACAACAGCGGGGAGCTCTTTTTCAGTCACTGTGTAGTTCAATTCAACCTTTGACAAATTCCTACTGATGAAGTAAATGAAATAAGGTAACTTGTCATTTATCTAGCCTAGGGCTGCTCCTATGGATTTGCGAGAGGCATCAGCATGTGTACAGGAGGAAGGGCCCAATTTGGCCCTCAGAGAATAGGTACAGTGGTCAACTTCTCCTTTAGGGTGTCCAGGGCCTCTTGACAAATTTTTGACCATAAAAGTTCAAAGTCTTTGGCTAATACCCCAAATAAAAGAGAAGCTAACTTGCAGAATTCTTTTATAAATCTCTAATAGTTTATAGCTAAACCTAGAAAAATTCTGACATCGCTCTATTTTTGCAGAGGTGGGGCCCTCCCGATGATTGCTATCTTATTTGGGTCCACCTTCAGTCCCTTCGAGAATATTGAATAACCTAGAACAGTCCCTGTAGTCATCATGAACTTACATTTTTAGGGACTAAGGGACGAGTTCATTTCAATGCATTTGTTCAGCACCTTACCCAAGTTGAGCAAAGCCTCCTAGAAATCACACCCATAGGGTGTAAAATAATCCATATAAATTTCTACTACATCATGGACTAGCTCGGCAAATATACTCACGATTTCCTATGGAAAGTAGCAAGGGCATTGCATAGGCCAAAAGGAAGGACCCTATAAGTGGAAGTATCCCAAGGACAGGTGAATGTGGTTTTATCCTGGTCTTCTGGGCTAATCTAGATTTGATTGTACCACTGAACACATCCAAGAAAGATAAAAACATCTTCCCTGCCAGGCCATCTAGCACTTGGTCAATGAAAGATAGAGGGAAATGGTCCTTCTTTGTTGCTTTGTTTAACACTCTGTAATCGACACAAATAATCCACTTCCCATTTTTCTTTGGAACCAACACCAAAGGATAAACCCACGCACTGTTCGAGATAGGGTAAATGAATCCTGTATCCAACAACTTTTGCAGTGCTTCTTTGACTATATCCTTGAGAGTTGTATTCATTCTCCTTTGGGGTTGTCGGAATGGTTTGCAACCTTATTTGATATAAATGTGGTGAGTACACACTGAGGGGTGTACTCCCTTCATTTCCTTGAAACTCCAAGCAAAGGCATCCAAATGTTCCCTTAGCATGTTGCACAATTTTTCTTCTTGGTGTACAAAAAGAGGGGTTGATTTTCAAAGTTCTTTCAGGGCCAAATTCTCTGTTACCTACTCTAGCTATTCGCTAATGGTAGGGCTCTCAATTAAGGGAGAGGAATTTTTTTATAACATGAAACGCCTGGCCTTGGAAGTAAGCATAATTCGTAGTACATCAATTCTTGATACATATCTCCCATGCTTCTGTTGGTAAATGAATTAACGGACCTCTCGAGCCCATATATTATTTTTCCCTATATGTGACTACTTGTCTCAACACACATCATAAGGTGAAGGCTGCTAAACCATTTCTTTTGTGTGGGATGGGCTTTGGCCCAAGGAGATATCAAATCCCCTATACGAAAAAGTTCACCAAATATTAGTTTACCCAATTAGCATTGCAAAAAGGCATAGTGATAGTAGGGCCGGGAAGATCAATTTGATGGTTTCTCTTGGTTTCCTTTACTACTTCCTCTAAGGAAAAGGTTTTGGGAGTTGGACTTTGGAGTATGTATTCAATCAAATCATCTTCATCCGGCTATCCTCATACCATGGTTGTTTCTAAGGTATAGATTTGGATTGAGTAGAATTCATATTCTTCCTCCTCTTCTAGCCATAAAGGTAAGTCATTTTCAAGGGATGGCTGAGCATGAGGGTACAATACTAAGCAATTGGACAAAGGCCCATCTTTTATAGTCATATTTCCAACCCTGCAACTGATGTAGGCATTAGAAGTGGCTAACCAATGCCTCCCAAGAATGAGAGGATAACCAGTAAGCTTGGCCTTAGGCTGGAGAACTAGGAAGTCTGCAAGGTCCTCCCAAGAGTTAATGGAGACCATCACATCCTTAATATTCCCCTCACGGGTTACTGTGGAACGGTCTGCAAGTTGTAGAATATTGTAGTATTTCTTAATGAACCTTGGAGATTTAGCTTGAGCATGGTGTCCTTAGTCATTAAATTAATTGGGGCTCCAAGATCAATCAAAATGTTTGGGACAATGGTGCCATTAATGTGCACATCTACTATAGGGCTTCCAGGGTCCAAATACTTTGGGAAAATTACCTTCCCCAGCATTAAGTCAGGCAGTTGTCTAATGACATTAATGGTAGGGGTGTCTCTTTTTCGCCTCCCTATATGTTTGAAACACTTCTCTTTAATCAAATTTTTGTAAATAGGTACATCCTTGATGTCTTAGAGAAGTGGAATTTTGACACAGATTTTTCAATTCACCCAGAAGTTCATTCTCTTCTGGGGTAGGTTGCATTGGATGAGGTAATATTTTAGGAAGGGGTGATGGATTCACTCTAGGCATGCTTTCCTCTCTTTCCTCCTCACTCTCCCTAAGTGGAGGTGGAGGTTGGTTGTCTGGGAGTACTCTCCTAGATCTCAGGTTGATTTCTTGAATCTCCACAGCATAAGTAGAGTAGCATGTCTCTCCACTGTATTCTTGTTGTGCCTATCTATTGTTTGGGTTTGGATTGGGCTAGGCAGGCATCTAAGGTTGTTTAGGTGGAACAGAGTGTAAGAGATGTGGTTTAGTAGGAGGTGAAGGTAATAAAGCTGGAGCATTATTGTATGGGAGCCTCCACCCCTGGAGTGGTGCATTACACTAAGGTTGTGGAAGAGTATATGGATGAAATGATTGGTTGGTCAATTGGGAATGGTATTGAGGTGAAAAATACCAAGGAGGAGGTGTAGAATAGAAGGGATGAGTAGGGGGCACCCAAGAGGGAATGGATGTGTTCTGGTTAGGGTTGTATTAATATGCATGCGATGACCCTTGCGTGCCCTGCTAGTATGTGCGAGGCCCATGAGGTCTCCTTTGATTTATGTAGCAGATCTATTCAGTCACCCCTTCAGTTCCCTAATACACAACCTTTAGTCTAGGTAGAGAAGGGCACTTTTCTGTGGAGTGGTTTTCTTCACATATCGAGCATATTTCAATCAAGTTTAATCGACATCCATTCCTAGGGTGCCTCCTTGTGCATTTGGGGTAGAAGATGGCTAATGCTCTTTCTGATTACTCTTGATTTCTCTTGATGTGCACAGTGTCCATCTGTAGGGCAAGGGTTTGCAACATTTCACTCTCGAAATCTTCCAACATGTTTCCAATTTCACCTTTTATGGATGTGTTGGAAGATGATGGGCTGGCCATTGGTTAACTACCCCTACCCTTTTTCATAGATTCCCTAGAACAATTCCTAAAGATAGTCTTGATATCTTCATAGGGTAGCTGACAGATGTCCCCTCCTGCGAGCAGGTTTAGGGTATCCAGAAGATCTTCCCTTACCCCTGTGAGTAGGACTAGCTTCAGTGACTCAGGATCAAGTGTGCACCTGACCATTTTGTAGCTAAGCTCAAATCTTTCTTCATAATCCTCTAGGGATTCATCATGCCCTAAGTTCATCCTTAAAATTTCTTCTTTAGTGTCTTTGGACCTGCAGTAGTCTTGATACTTGTTGTTGAAGGCTTGCTACATCTGAGCCTAGGTTGTGATGCTATCCCCAGATAAATCCATGAACTAGCGTAGAGTTGCATCCTTGAGAGTGATGGGAATAGTTTCAACTTCTACTCATCAATGGTGTAATCATAGGTTCTTCATATGACAACAAACTCAAACAAGAAAGTGTTTGGATCTTCTAAGGTCATGCCATGGAAATGAGGAAGAGCAGAGGGGCTTATGGTTTTCATCTTGGTATCCCCATTAGTTTCTCTGATGGGAAAGACACCCTCAATTCTTTCTCTATCTTCTCTGTCATTTCTATTTTCAGCCATTAGGTTAGTTGGAATGGGTTCTCCTTCTTCTCCCCCTATAGGCTCCTCAAATATCTTTGGTTGTTCACCTAAGGGGTCCTCCAATTCACAGCCACCGAAGAAGAGGGAAGGTTGGCTGTTTGAAGTGGTGGGGGTATTTGGTAGAAATTTTCCTTAAGTTATCCCTATTCCTACGAGGCATGAAACAAGTGTTTTTATTTAGTGTTTTTTTTTCAAGCTTTAAGACTAATTGCAGATTTGAAATCACAAACTGAATGAAAATTAACTTCTTGAATGAAATATCACTTCCAGAATGGAAAAGAAAGCAAACTAACTTACAATTACTTTTGAAAAAATGAGACTAGTACCATTTGTCAGAGACAAGAGATGGAAGAAAGAATGCAGAAATCACATCTTACTCAAACACCTCCTCGACAATGGTGACAAAAAGTGATGAGCACCAATATTGCAGTAAGAATGTTGCAACTCCTGGGGCTACCAACTTTACTTTATCAACCTGGGGTTCGTACAAACTTGGAGGTGATAGTGTTGTATACATAAGTAGATGCGATGGGTCCACTCCTTATCACTGTTAAGCTAGCGATAAACCACTATGGTTTCTCAAACAAGCCTTCTATTGATTCATAAGAAGTTTGATTACCAATGAGAAAAAAGGAAATTTACAATAAATGAAATATTTTCTACTGTAGTAAGAAAAAGACTGAAATCAAATTCTTAAACACACCATTCATCTAACTAACTGCTAAGAGGCTTTGCCTCAAAAAGATGCTAGGTTAACATGAGTGTAATCCTACTGTCCTAGGCATGCAATTTGAAACATCCAAACATTCTAGTGTTGTGCATGTAAATGAACACAATCACTCTTTTTCCTATTTGTCTTTTTTTGTGTGAAAATGTGAGTACTAACTTCTCTTGGTGATGTGGTAGGTCGATTACGGATGATGGTGGATAGTCAAATGGCTTGGGAGGAAAGTAGCGGTATTATTCTATCTTCCTAAGTGCTTTTTCCACAATTCGACCTCAAAACAGGCCACTACAGGTCAACCTACATGATGTCCTAATGCCTCCTACAGGATGCCCAAATGCTCCTACAGGATCCCCTGTATTCCTATAGGATTCAACTAAGAGAAAGAGGAGTGATTTGGAGGGTGGTGTAAGGCTTAGGGAAGGTGAATGGTGGGAGAAATGAGGCAAAGGAGTGGCTAGGACTCCTTTAAAGCTCAAAATAGAGTTCGTGAGATGGTTGGATTTTCTCAACAAGCTTGGAGAAATGTTCTTATAGAATGATGAATTTGGTGAGGGATTTAGTGGAAAAAGTGATAACCATGGATGGATAAGGTTAGAATGGGATTTTTGTTCATGAAATCTCTTTGCAATGCTAAAACTCTTGCACTTCATCAATCACTGATATTTATCCATGACTCATGTTAAACAAGAAAGATTTTCAATTAGCTAAAGAAAACATAATTTCATCAGCTAGCTCCCTAGTTCATGCATGGGGGGAAAATGAAGAATAATGTGAAAACTTTATGAGATCTAATTCAAGGCTGAAGACAACATAAATGACAATTAAATCCTATTCTTGAAAACTAGTAAAATGCTGGCCTAAGTAACATAAAACCCTAAATTCCATGAGAAATCAAAATTCTGTCTTTTTGGGGATGCATAGGAATTCTTTCCTTAAACCATGGTCCCTGGAGGGAGGAGTGAGGAAAAATCCACCTACTAACAATGTTTTTTTATATTCCTTTACCTTCCTACGCTACTGCTGAAGCAATGCAAAAATGGAAGAAAACTAATCAAATCCACAACTACTTGTAATGAAATAATGCTAAATACAATTCAACCATTAATCTATGAAATCAACTAACAATATAAATACAAGAATAGGACCCTTTGTTTCTAGGGTTTGGCCCTAACCTGAGAGCTTCAGCCCTTTGAGTCAACTCAATGATGGATCAAGGAAATGCCCATTCTCATTATCATGTCAAAAAATTACATAACAATGTCTTCCACAAGTCTTGAACTCAGAAAATCTTAGTGCTTTTACATAAAAAATTTGAATCCTAATGAGTATCTAGGCCTCTTTATTTGTACAACTGAAGTCTCCAATGATTTCCTTAAATATAGGGAGGCTTGGCTCCCAAACTCAAGATGAACTGGCTCTCTAACTGTCACTTGATCAACTGCCTTTTGATCTTCATGACATGGCTACTTGTAACTTCGACCTAGTGTGATTTGATGGAGGAATATTCGAATGAGTGAGGAGGAAATGAGGAGGACCTATCTCCTACAATCTACCCTCCTTGTCTCATTCAATTTTATGCCCTGAATTAGCCAAAATTAACATGATTTTCTCTCAAAAACCTGCAATCAACGCACATTAGTCCACTAGGCATAACATTTCACTTTTACTCATGTCATTAAGCGAAATATAATCAAAATATGTAAGGAATTATGAGAAGAGTTGATTTAAATAGGCTTGGAGTTTTATTAAGCTCCGTATAGTTACCCAATGATGAGGCTCATCACATGACACTTCCTAACAAATTCTGGAGTACTGTGGGTACGGGGAAAAATATAGTGCGGCAAATTGGATTCCCACAGTTAAATGTCATCAGATTTGTCTATGTATTTTTCCTCAAGCGAGTAATACATCTTGAAAAGATCAAATTCATAGAGAGTTTCATGGATTTTATGGTTTCTGTTAGCCAAAGGGATGTGGTCAAAATCAATGGGAGGATAGATTAAAGGATTGACAGGTTCTTCTGGTCCCTTGTCCTTTGGAGTCATCTTCGGATAAGGCTAAGGACAGTAGTGAAAACTAGATTATAGGCTTCAATACACAGAGAGGACTTAGGATTTGAGGACAAGAACAAAGGTAATAGGCTAAAAACGAGTGAGTCGACAATGTTGTTGGCAGGTGAAAATGTCGGAGTTTGGTTGAGCAAACCTATAACAGCGCAATAACAATGGCAGTGTATGAATTCTGTAACTGGTTAATGAGTGAAAGGGAGAATTATATAACAGTCTAGTTTTTCTGTTGAAGGTGGTGTGGGTCCATTGAATTAACGACTAAACCATTTAATTGTTTAACAACTTAATTTTGGAGGGAGAGGATGTGATTGGTGGAATATATGGGAAAATGACGTGGTTAAAGGTGAGTGGGTGGAACGCAAAGGGTATAAGAGTGGTATCGGGAAGCAGAGAAACTACTTTTCAGAGGGGCAGGGGGGGAGGCCGTTAATGGTTTGACTCGAGGGGGGTCTGAAATGCTGTAGGGTTGACATGTAGTGGAAAATGTGGTTTCGAATATCACCCATTTCGGACCCCCCCCCCCCCCCCCCAAAACTCCAAATATGGTGAGGGGGGCCGAAACGTTGTGTGGGCCATCAGATCTTGGGAGGTGGGAACAAATGAGGGGAGACGTGGTGGAGTGTTAATGTGAGGTGACGGGTTGCTTGGTGGGGTCGGGAGAAAATAATTTAATGCATAGTGGGGAATATTTGGAGTATATGGCAAGGTAATAAAATTTAGGAATAGGGAGGTGGACAAAAATATGAGTGGAGGGGTGAGTTTGGGTATTAGAAATTAGGAATAGAGATTAATACACCCAAATTATTTGATATATTAAACTTTAGAGAACAACTTTAATCCTTTCTCTTTTCTTCTGCACATGAAAATAATACTTGAAATTTGACTTTAGGATAAAATCTTCATTTTTTTCCTCTAACCACCATAGTGCTTCTACCTACCCCTTTTGCATTCCATTCTTTTTCTAAGCTAACATTTTCTCTTCTTGCTTTGTAAGGTGCACTTGAGCTAGCAGACCCAAATCACTTTTCTTTTATGTATATCTACCTTATCCTATCACTTATTTCACCATTGACCTATTGAGTCAATTTTATTTATACCTAGCTATTGATTTACCCAGTTTAAACTATTCAGTAAACCTTCATTCAATAATCTATTTAACATAAATCTAAATGAGTTCAGTCATGATTAAATTGTATGACCTGAATACAATTTCAATCATTGTGGCATTCAAGAACACTTTGCATAAAATCCTTATTTGAAAATGGAATAAAATATCTAACTTATCGGTAGTGGCACTTGGACTTGCAGAACTTTCAGTCTTATTTTCTATTTTATGTTTTATGGGGTTCATATTTTCGTTTTTTTCTATTTTATTTTTCTAACATACCCTCTTTTCGTTTTACCTTTTCTATTTTTTGGAAATCATTTGAATATTGAAATTTATGTACAATACAAAGTCACAAATACAGAATACTCAATCACCTTTTGATCCTATAATTTATAGGACTCTAACACGTGTGATAGGAAAAGGATGGGTAGACTATGTGTAGAATTTTCTTTCTTTGTAAAATTGTAATTACTTGTTGTAAATTCCTATTTGTGTACTTTGTAATGTGAAGTCATGTACAATCACTTATCTGCAACAAGTGTGTTTTCTTTGACATGTCATATTATTTTGGCTTGATGATGAGTCCAATTGTTAGAGTAATTTTTGGATGAGCATTCGTATTTCATCCAGTATGTCTACAGTTGTGTCAAGCACTCACTTATACAAGTGTTTTGAAATGAAGCTTGCTTGTGAATTTAATCTTTGATAAAGATTGTGCAAAAGATAACCATGAGTATATGGACAAAGCTAAGTATGTCATTGAACAAATAAAACCAGTGCATTTAAGTGTACAAGTGTAGCTTTAGGATAACAAAGCAAGGTACAAATCAGTGCATGGTAAGCATTGAAATGCTAATGATTTCTAGGTGAGAAAACTAGTTTGGGTTCAAGAAGAAAGGACTTCAAGGTGAAGTTTGTTTCATCCAAACAAGATGGTTTTGGAGAGAATGTTCAGATTCCATCCATCGAATTTTTTGTTCCTGTATGTTTAGAAGGATTTGTTTTAATTCTTGACAAGAAGATAAGGACTTCTTGCAGAGGCAAGATGAAATACCTTGATTGGAGCCTTAAGGCACCAAGTCAAGCAGAACAAAAAGTATTGAGATCAGGAAAGTTAATGAGTTGTTTCCTCACTTATTTGTCGATATAGGGTAAACTTTTGCAAGACCAAAAGTTCCTAGTGGGGAGGTATGATCCGAAGATTAAAAATAGACTCAAAACTTAAAGTGCTCGAAATCTCCTAAAACTAGAATAAGGTCGTAGTTTTTGTTGTCTTGATTCCAAGGATGTTTGAATTGCCTCAATCTGACATCGTATGAAGAAGTTATCATGTCCTGAAGTATTAACCAAAGAGTAAAAAAAGTCAACAATAGTGTTGACTCGACTGTTAACTAGGTAGTGTGTACAATTGCTTTCATCAGATGAATGTGCAAGGTATGGTTTTAGATGGTCCAATCATGTGGTGACGCTTGACATGCTCGTACGGGTGAAAATTGACATGTTTTGAGTGGTTCGTGCAGGTCTGAGGTAGCCCAATCATAGGCTACCACATGGCCCAATGATAGGGCTCCACATGACACCCCAATATTGGGATATATATATATATATATATTATATTATATATATATATATATATATTTATATATATATATATATAGATAGATAGATAGATAGATAGATAGATAGATAGGCATGGAGGTCTCAGTGGGGTTGAAACCCTCCACCTGTCGTAATACAGTGTAGTGCCCTACCACCAAGCCACGTATTTTTTCTTAACCTCTATGGTCACTAACATATATTTATGTTTGAATTCTATGGCAATTAGAGGAGGGGTCGGGCAGTGGTCCTGGCACTTGGTCATTTCCAGGGTGCATGCCCACAGTGGAAGTGAAGTGGGAGGTGGGGAATAGCCCCAACCCCTGGTTACAGGCTCACCATATAACTGACGGCGAGACCTATGGAGGAGGGGCAGGTCACTTGGTCGTAGCTCAAGGTTCATCGACACACATATGATCACATGGATGGTTAGATAAAAGTTTCTGGTAGATAAGCCCTAGCCCTTAGTTCTTGATGTCCCTTGTGACCTTATCCCTGGAAGAGTGGACGACTAAATTATGGGGGCTGGTGGTTGGCCCCGACCCGTGACCGTGCTGCCATGATATGACCTTGCCCCAACTAGAAAGGAGACAAAGCTAGTGGGGGCCGAGAGTTGTCCCCAGCCCCCAACCTTATGTGTGCCATGTGGCCTTGATCTGCTGCATAGGATTATTGGTGAAATTAATGAGGCAACTAATTACCTATTTTTCAGCAAGAAACGTGCTGGTCAGGGGCAAATTTGTCTCTTCGAGGACTGTGTAAAGGGTGAATTTGTAGGACAATTAGTAGGTTTTACTAATTTGCAAGACAAATAGTAGAGTTGGGGTTGGAGAAGCATATCTTGCTGAATTTTTTACCTTTTTTATCTCAAGAAGAGCCTATATGGAGATTTTTGAGCATTTAGGTTCAATGGTAGGCTCAGTTTTCTGATTGGAGCACTTTGTGATGGAATTTTTGCAGAACCAAGTCTTTTAGTGCAAGAGACAACCAAAGTTTTGAAGTAGTAGGAAGGGATTTTGCTAATTTTATCTGCAACAACTCTTACTTCAGTAGAGTAGCTCTTTTTAGTCTTTTCTCAATATGTGTACATGAGAGAAACTCTTTTCAACACCTCATCGTGGAGTTGTTGTATGTTATTGTGCATGGATTTTAGGTGGAGTAGAAGGACCTATTGTGTGAGACTCCTTTTTATGTTGACATTTTCATGACATATTGTAGGGAGTCATTTTTCTGATTGAGATTTTTTGTAGGAGAAACAAGCCACTCTTGTTTCAACAATTTGTATCTACTCATTTCTTGCTAAAATCAATAGAGTGGTCTAGATATTGGAGCAGGCCTAAAGACGTAGCCCATGAGGGGTGAACCCTGTCATCAAATGCTCATTTCTTCTCTTCATATTTTTCATTTTGAGATGCATGTGAATTTTTTTCTCTTTTAAAATCATGTGAAAAAAACTTAACTCAGATTTTGAAGAGGTTATTGAACTTGTTTACGTTTAAAAACCATTTTGTTAACCTGCAAAGTGTCAGAAGATGGTCAATTTTTTATTATAGGAGGAGTGCTCCAATCATTTTTGGATTAGGTGAATACCATGGGTTGTTGTCACTTTCCATTCAAATCATTCCTCCTACCTTAGCAAGAAAAGGTCCCATTGTGTAAAGTTCCCACTTGAGAAGATTTTTTTGAATATGAGATAATGAAGAGAAGCGTTTTCTATGGTTGACCCATAACCATGGGTTATGGATGACCCATTACCATGATGACACATGTTTGAGGATAGAGGTGCCTTGTAATTCATGTGGGCCAACTGTTATATTGACAGTGTATGACCTAGAAAATGGAGGTCAATGACAAGGGTTTTATGTGTTTTATCTATAACCATGGGTTTGTAGGTGACTCGTAACCACGCTGAATGAAAGTTCGGGGATAGAGATACCCTAAAATGTTTTTGGGCCAACTATGATATTGACAATCTATGGCCTCGAAACTGGACTTCAATGGCAAGAGTTTTGTGTGGTTCAACTATAACCTTGGGTTTATGGGTGACCCATGACCATGATGAACAGGGGTCTGAGGATGCAGATACCTTGTAATGGTTAAGGGAAAACTAGGAGAATGGCAATGCATGGCCTAGAAAATGAACCTCAAGGCAGTTCACTATGTTTGTTGGTGTAGATTTACTGGTGTAACTGGGTGAAATGGTTAGTTTTCATTTAGTTGTTGTGGATGAAAGTTTTGATGTGCCTTGTGATACTACATAAGGGTGTGATGAATAATTTCCAATGGTTCACCCATATATTGAAAAAGATGATTGTGCAACCTGCATATGTTGCAAGTGTTGCTCGTTGGATCATCATTCTATCTGTTTTGACCTTTGACAACTGTTCCAATATATTTTTAAACATCCAAGGCCTTCTTACCTATGATCCTGTATATTTTATTCAACACCTATTTGAAAGAATTTTCCACATTAGGGGATTATAGAGAAGATGTCCCTATGAAATAGAGGCATTCCCTATTGTAAATATCTGGGCATCTCCTGTGGAAACAACCCTAAAATGTTTTAAGTCAGACTTGTTACCAAAAGGAATCACCACAATCTTGTGCTCGATATCATCATGAAGCTCCTTTAGCCTCCTTTCAACATTTTCAAAGGTGATATCTCAAGTGATGATGTTATAGACCAATAATGCACCAATTGCTCTGTAATAATATGCACTTGTGATGGCTCTGTACATTTCCTGACGAGTAATGTCCCATATATGGGACTTAATCATCCTCAAAATTAATGCTTTGTGTTGCAAACTCCACACAAATCATAGATTTGGACACCAAGATGCTAAGTTCATTTCCAGTAGATATGGAAAGCAGATTGGACTTATCAGCACCAAAATGAGAACAACCTTAAAAAAATTGTCATAATCATCATCTAATTTTTAAGCCATCTCCACATAGAACCAAATGAACTCTTGGGTGTGCTCAAGAACCCAACACATGAATGAATACCAATGTAGTTAATTTGACATTCTCACAAAAACCCAATAGTCGGTTCAATGAGAAGATAACGAATTTTATCCTATTACAGAAACCTAGAATATGCTGGATTGATAGACAATGAATATATCAATTTGTTGCAGAAACCCAATCATATATCGAATAGACATATACACATTGAATATGACATTGACATGAAAATTTATGCTAATCTAGGAAATGGGTGTTGGATCTAGATCTCTAGAAATTAGGTTTCAGCAATAGACACTCGAATTGCAACCTATGTGAATATTTTGCCCTGATCATAGGACTTGTTGAATAACAAATAATGTGTGACAGACCAATTCGGAGGTGGTCATACTATTGGTAACAAAAATTGATTTTAAACCCTAATCAGCATAAGTAGATGTCAACCTAACTTAAAAATAACAGCGAAGAAATACTGAAGATTTTTAATAATAGTGGGCTTCAAAGTTGAAAAGTTTAAAAGAGCATAGATCTACGACAAGTTCCTTTTTTATGTTTATGGACATGATGGCAGTATAATTCAAAGCAGTAACAGCTTGTACTACAAAAGGGTGATAATTCACGTTATAGGAAATATATCCACTTGACACCTTGTCGTTTTGGAAGTCGGTTGTGGTGATTCATGGCATTTTTTTGTATCTGACAAGCACCCCTTGACTAGCATTAGGGGATCCAAAGGAGTTGCCAAAGGAGTCTGCACACTCAAGAATAGAGCTAGGGCTCATCTTCATGTTCGCCACCACACCCATGACATATGAATTTAAGCCTTTGATTTAGTGAGTGAATTCAAAGTCAAAGAGTGGCAAAGATTTGCATTCATGTAAGAAATGAGATAGATATAATCATTGTTGAAGTAGATTTTCCACCTTATGCCTATAGAGTAGTGGAAATAAGGCTTCTATAGGCTTCTTTTGCAGGTGGTGTGAGTGTTTCCAGATACTCTAAAGGAGTGAGACTGAGGATGTTTGCAGCTGAAGAGATCTCTTCAGTGGTAAATGAAGATGACAACCAAACAATACCTAAACTCTTATATCAATAATGCCATGATGATAGTGGCCAACTATTTTAGTTATTCTAAGAGGAAGGATATTGCACACAAATCTGCCAATGCCCGGCTTAACACCATGAAAATTATTAATGAACCAACACCTGCAGATATAACTTAGGAGTTTAATAGTGAGGTTTATTCCTTTATTAGAAAAATATTGTCTCAATTTTCAACTTTAGTGGAGGTACTTTTCGGAAATGTAGAACAAAGGATTATGAGTAGATTTGAAACCCGTCGGCAAAGGTCTTTCTTTATGTGATTTACGCCAAAATTCTTCTTATAATTGAAAAATCTCATTAGAAACCATTAAAACCTTGATTTCCATGGAATAAAAACCTTCTTTGATACCATTAATTTTGATTTTAGAGGGCTAAGATCGAAAACATTGGAACATATTGAGAGAAGAGAAAAAAATCAAGAAAATATATTAAAAAAAGGAAAACAATTCAACTAGATTTTGGTGGACCAATCTGTCCTTTTACAAAGTGAGACATGTGATTTATAGTCTTGATTTATAATACCATGATTAAATACCATGGGGGATGCCATATTCCATTTGGATTAAGTAACAAATCATAGTTAAATACAATTTAAAAATTATAACCATGGTCAATCATAACTTAACCATTTCTAACCATAACTAACCATGGTTACACAAGCTCAACTATTTTCAAACATGGCTAATCCAATTCAAACACGGTCACCAAGTGAAGTGATCATAAACTTATTTACATATGATCAAACAAGCTCAACCATGCTCTAGCTTGTTCACTAATGATAAAAAATAGTCCACCATAGTCTTCCATGGAAAACCTGCTAAATTGTTCTTGACCATTTTTGTCCATGGTCATCCATGCCTAACTATAGTCAGCATGGTCAAAAAATGGACAATCATGGTCAACATGTACAGCAAGGTGAACATGGACTGCCATGGCCACCAACACTTAATAATGGATGCACATGGTCATGACAAAGTCAACCACAACCAACCATCTTGACCATGATTGGACATGGCTAGCTGTTGTTTACCATAGTTAACCATGGTTGAACAAGCTCAGCCATAGTCAAACATGGTTAAGAAAAAACAGCCAAGGTTAAATTTTTCCGTGGCTTCCCATTTTTAACCATATTAAACCATAGTTGAACAAGCTCAATGATGATTAAACATGGTTAACCAAGATCAACCATGGCTAATCATGGCCAACCATGGTCAACATGGGTGAACGTGGTTGGCCATGGTTGGCTTTTGCAACAGTTTGGGCATGGCTAACCATTGTCAATATTGACATCCATGTCATTCTTAGTTCACCATGATTTATTCTCTTCATCCCTAGTTAGCCATGGTAATCACAGGCAACCGTTGACAACAAAGGTCAACCATGGTAAAGCAAGGTAAACCAGAATCTATCCTCTTAAACCCTACTTAGTAATGGTAATCATGACTAACCATAGTCAACCAAGATTAACCATGGTTACTATGGCTTGAACATGGTTAACTATGGTTGAGAATGGCTAAATATGTTCATGTAATGGTTGAAGAGGGTTTATTGGGGTCGATATATATTTGAATGTGGATGATAATACTTGTCCACATCTAAATATAGTTGACATTGATCAATTATAATTGATTATTGTTGATCATAGTTGTCCATGTTTTATCATGGTTTTCCATGCTTTATCATGGTTGTTGATGGTTCACCATGGTTGACTACAGTTGAGCATGTGATAAAGGTTTAACAATGTTGACCATGGGAAAACATGGTTTGAAAAATTGGACCATGGTTCACCTTTGTTTTCTATGATAAATTATGGTAGTCCATGTTGATAATGGATGGCCACAACTGACCAAGTTCAACAATGGTGTCCTTGATTTACCATGCTAGAAAATTGTTGACTATGGTTTGAGCATGTTTTCTAATGGTTAACTATCGTTTTCCATGTTGGCTACGATTGATAATTGTTAGCCATCCTTGACTAGGGATTATAATGGTTTGACCAATGTCCATGTGATTAAGCTTTCTTGACTGTGCTTAAATATCGTAAAGTTATAGTTGACCATGGTTGTTATTGTTTAGCTCTAGTTGATTTTGATTGATTATGTCCAAATGTGGTTGACCATGCTAATGACATTTGATGATATTTGACCATGTAGACCATGGTTGGCTTTGGTTTGATTATGTGGAACCCTTATTAACCATAAGTTACCATGGCCTTTCATGTTGACCAAGGTTTGACCATATTAACCATGGTTTAGCATGGTTAACAATGGATGGCCATGGTCAACCATGGTTTACCATGTTGTGCATGAAAGACTATGTTAGACCATTGTTGAACATTGATGAACAAGCTGGAGGATGATTCATCTTGTTTGACTAATGTGGACAAGGGTAATCATCATTGCACTTAGTGGGCATCGTTGACAATGGTTGAGCTTTTTTTACCATGCTTATCTATTGTAAGAAATGGTTAAGTTATAATTGGCCATCGTGGTAATTGTTTAACTATAGTTGACTATGACTAATTATAACTGATTTTGGTTAACCATGACTAATCATGTGGAATATGATTGATTATGTAAAACCATGCAAACCATAGCTTCCTTGTTCAACAATGTTTGGCCTTGGTTGACCATGGTTAAGATGGTAGTTCATGTTGACCATGGTTGTCCATGGTTAAACCATGTTAACTGTGGTTGAGCATGGTTGACCATGTTCTCCATTGTTGACAAAATTTTTTGTTTATCACATTATGATGGTGATTGTTGTTCAACACATTATGAGATTTGTTCCTTATGAACTTGCAATGTTTTTTTTTGTTTGATACATTTGATGTCATTATGTTGTGGTGTTGTTTCTTGATCGTCACAATATGATCTTGTTAATTGTTTGTCACATTGGGATGTCATTTCTTATTTTCATTTCTGGATTAAAAATGTTGTATCTATAACTGCTGCACTTACCAAAGCCAGCGATTTTTTATATATAATATTTTGATATGATTCTTCTAGTTCGATTACAATGTGTTTAAGAGTCCACTTTTCGATTCATGAAGCTCATCATCAAATGTCTTGATAATAAGTCACACTTGCTAGCTCCAAATGTATGTGCTAAACACTGTGATGAAACCTAAAAAGATCATATCAAAATTATATCTCAGAAACCTACACTCAAATAATTATGATATGTTGAGACAGATTGATCACTTAATTATAATATACATTATCATGACTTTACGTGGAAGATAAAGATTAAATATTAATGCTAGTGTTACTGTAACAAAAATCGAAACCGATAATGTTCTAGATTCCATTGCAACAATGAACCAGCAAGTCAAGTTTTACTACTACAATACAGTGAATTATAGTTCAACAAAGACGCTATATATAGACGTCGGCTTGCCAACGCTCCAATTGGTTTGTGACTGTCCGCAAGCATGGTCCAAGTGGAGCATATCCCACATGAAATGGTTGTGGAAAAATATTATGGATGATAAGCCACAACCATAACTTCCGTCTAACAGATGGAGTGTATGACTGAGTATCAAGGTTGACTGATTACATAAATTTTCATTTAATGATTTACAAAGAATGGACTAGTGGCCATAAAATTCCCTCCTCACGTTCTGTGTTAATGGATTAATTATGCCGAAAGGTGTTTTTTTGTTAGCCTTGGGTGAGAAAACATTGTTCACCCTGGTCAATCATAAGCGTCTATTTTTGTCTCTCCTTCAAACATTGTTCACCCTGGTCAATCATAAGCGTCTATTTTTGTCTCTCCTTCGACTTAAGAATTGACATTTGCCTCAAACACCTGGGTCTGGTAGTGACATTAGCAGATGCGACAGTGCATTTTCCTTTGACCTTCATAATTTTTAATATTATATAGGAATAATAGGGTTACGACTCCACAACCCAAACCCCTACAACTCATACAAATATGTGACTCAAAATCCCCTTCTCTGCTCTCGGCTGCTTACCCTGTATGCTCTTGAACATGCTAAGTCTCTTCGGGAAGCTCAGGGGTAGAGTCACTGGCGCCCTGATCGAACCCCCACCATGAATCACTTTTCTTGATGAAGAGGCCGATGAGGATGATGAGAGGTACTTGAGCCAAGGGATCAAAGAGTTTTCTGCCCCTACTCCACCATGCTTGAATGATGACGAAGTTGAGCTTGCAAAAGGAATCGAAGTAGGGTTGGGTTGGTAGGAAGGTGTGGGGCTTTCTTTCCTACACAAAAAGGAAAACCAAGGATCATGGCCACACATTTGGAATGGGTTGCCATCATCAAAACCTTAACAATCTCTATTTCTTATTCTGCATAATGATCGCTATACTCTAGACGTTGTGGAAGGAAATGAAGATGCCTCTGTTGTGAAATAATCGTGAAACATCTATTTAGAAGCCAAAAATCCATATGAAATTTTTTAAAGAATTTCTTGTTTCCATAGGTTTTATTCCACTTGCATAATCCTGCATATCAGTAGAAAATTGCAAGAAAATTTCGTGACAATAATTTTCCCTGATCCCAATTACAGTGAGCACTTGAGTCCTCAACAATGTCAATTGATTCTTCTGGAAAAAACTCTTGAGGAATGAAGTTTGACATCGGCGGAGGCTGACATTCCTAGTTCCTCGCGGTTCTAATTCTCTTTCAAATATTGCACAGCACTTTTGTTGAAGGATGTGCAAAAATAAGGAAGCTCAAGGGGGGTAGATGTTGTTAGTATTAAAAGCTCAAAATGCCCTGAATGCAAAATCTTATTCAGTTCTCAATGTTGTGTCCCATGGCATACAAGTTTGGATTACAATGACTTGGAGAAATTTTCGCCTTACAAGAAGGAAAAATATGATTTGATGCTATTTACGCTCGCCAAAAGAAAGAATGACGATGGTGTGAGAAATGCAGACAAGTTGTTGAAAAACGTGTGGATGTTGTCACATGATTTGCAAGTAAGTGAAATGGTAAAACGAATTCTTGTATAAAAAATGTAATTGCATTCAAGCAGGGATTTTGTGACTTGTTTTTGATAAATATAGCTGTTTCCAATTGAAAAAATGGTGGTCCACCACATCCCTTACCATAATTGTTGTATTGTTCTAGTTTGAAAAAGAGACTATTAACCTTAGCAGTAGGATTTGGTCTTTTTGTTGTATGTACAAGGATACCTGAGTATTTCCATTGAAGATCGAACCTAATTACTAGTGGACCATCGCTTAGCAAAGCTGTTTTTTTATTCTATCTAGCTTAGGAAAATTTGGTGTTTTGACAACCACTAATCTGCTTTCTCTTTTCTGGGTATTTAGTGAATCTTTCATTTCAATTTGTTGTTCATCTCAAGTAAGAAATCTATGGGAAATTATTTATGTATTCAAAGTAAAATGCGAGATGAAACATTATGTGGTTGTGTTGTTTCAAATTTGGTTACGAGTTTTGTTATAAATTTGGCTCAAAATGGAATAATGCTAGAATTCCCTGCAAATGCTATCGATGGGAGGAATAATAAAGGGAGTTGATACTTCCCTAGATTTCGGATCTAGGAGGATGCCATGTTTTGAAAAATATATATTGGTTATAAAAATAAGTAGTGTTTACGAAATTCCATTGTGAGTTCTCTTTTTGATAATTTTTGTAATGTAGCTCCGATTCTCTTATATAGAAGAATTGTATATTTTTAGGTTGCATCGATGTTGAACAATTAATGTTCATTCATTTTTGAATATGTACAATACTATTGTATCCAATTACTTTTAAAATTTGCTTTTGTACTGGTAATTCTTCTTCACGAATATTTTATTTTGTTTCATAACACAGGCCATGAAGATTTCATTCTAGAGTTGACATCGTAAGCCAGAAAAAAATTCAATGCAGTGAGTTCAACTCCACACCGTGTTGTCAATCTTTGCTTGTCAGAGATGATTAGGTACAACGTTAGTAAAAATATTTTGAAATATAACAAGCCCAAGAAAAATGATCCATCATAATATTAGAAATGTAATTCTTGGACAAATAGAAAATTACATTAGCCTTCTACCTCCATCCGTCTTCTTCAGTCAGTTCTTGAAATTTATTGGAATTGAGAGTGGAACAGAATGAAGACTCTCTGTTAATTTCCATCTATATTATTATTAAGGAATGTGTGAATCTCTTCAGATATAATCAGTAGAATCTCTGGAGTAAAGTTTTGAAGCACAAGGAGCCCAAGAACAATTATCCTCGTAATATAAGGAAGGTAAGTCTTGGGGTATAGAAAATCGAACCCTCTTATGTATTTTAGCTCAATAATGGGAATTCCAAACATGAACACATATTTAAACATTGAGACATGTTAATTATGATGTTCATCTCGGGTTAGCTGACTGGACAAGCCTAATCATTGGTACTTGCCAACAATAAGTGATATCTATTACGTAACTTCAACACATATTACTAGAAGCGAACAATATGGAATCGAATTAGGGGTGAAGAGGATTTCGATTTCATTTATCCGAGTGCATGTGAAGAGCATGCTCGGGCGATTGAGGTAGCCTCATTTGAACCAAAGAGCTAGAGAGTAGTCTTATGAGAGATCCCACAGACTCATAAGCATAACTAAAAATGAAGATCGCATAACTAAAAATGAAGATCTGGGTTTTTCGTAAGTACTTATTGCAATCTATGAACTCGATAGAATTCTATTGATAGTGATGAAATGAACGGAGTGAAAAACACAGACGAAATTGGGCATAAGAATTGTACTAGATAATACTTCGACTATTGGTGTTGTGTTGACAAATTTGTTGGACACAAAATATTCAAGAAAATAAAATGACGAGGCATGCAATTGGATTAAAAATTATAGATATACTCTTTTAAATAGTTAAATTCCCATAAAAAAGTAATAAAAATATATTTTTTTATAACTAAATACAGTTCATAATTGTAAACTTTATATTTACGTCTTTTCTTTGCGGAATTTTGGTGAGAAAACATTGTTCACCTTGGCCAATCGAAAGCATTTATTTTCATCGCTCCTTCCACTTATAAATTGCCTTCTGTTTCAAGCACCCAGGGCTGGTGGTGCCATCTGAAGAACCCAGATATGAAATCCTACCATGTCCAGTACTTCGCTGTAGTTACCGAGGATAGTGATCTCCTTCGTTGCTGATGCACGCTATGGAGAATTCCAGCTCTCAGGGAAGAGTCTCGAAGTGGATTTCTTAGGTTGCAATCTCACTCTTAGAAAATTTCCGCTCCAAATGGGACACCATTGACTTTGAAGTAGGTGGGGTGGTATAATAGTGCTACGGATGCACCGAGATCGTACCCTGAAAACAATTTTCTAATTTTCTAAGCTAGAGGGTGATGCAAGGCCTACATAGAAGTGCATTCCAAACAAAACCCAAATCAGTTTTTGAGATGTCGATAACCTTACTTCATTGTCAGGCACTCTCAATTTAAAACTATCTTTTGAATCTATGCATAGTTGCATGATTGTCATTTTATACTCCTTATATATTCCAGAACATAGGAAGGTTCGAAACTATGTTTGATTATTGAAAGTGTGCCATGGACGATGCTCCTCTTAGATGCATACAAGATTTAATTGGCTCTTTGTGTTGGAAAGTGGGGGAAAAATTCATTGAAGAGATGAAATTAAGCACCCGAGTCGTGAATTCGGCGTAAATTGATTCCAGTTAGAATTATCATTCAAATTAGAATTTAGGCCTTCAATAGATTACTTACCTCTTGGTCAAACGATTGTAGATTTTATTTTCAATATGGTGGTGGAGATATGAAATTCAAACTTTGTTGAACTTCAAAAGAGGTGTGAACAACATGAATTGGGATTCAATTCCTTAATAATTGTGTCTTGGAAATCAAGACTATATGTAAATTCACCCAACCACTAATAAACATCCTGCATATGGTAAATCGTGAGATTTGGGTTTTCTTATTATTGTTTGAATTGAACCCGCGTTAAGTTGAATTGCATAGCGTGGATCCTTTCTCTAGTGTATGGTAGACCTTAGTGTAGCATGGGAAATTTCATTATACAAAAATACATTAAGAATGGAAATTAGGGGAGACATCATTTAATAAAAAAAAAAATTGTATGCGAAAAGGGGTTTATCAAAGAAATAGTTTGAGTTCTTATTTTCTAAGAAAGAAAGTAGCATTATTTTATGTTGAATTGAAACATAAGTAGATGATCTTATGGAGGAGGAGATGGTTAGTGGAAGGAGTGAGAATGAGTGGTGAGATAGCGAGTGCTTCCCATGCATTAAATTATATTTTCTTGGGTGAGTTCTTTTTATCAAGATGATGATGAAGTGTTGTGAATCATTAAGGAATGAATTGAAATGCGAATGTGAATTCACATAGTTTAATGGTGCAAAGAATGGGTGCCAAGTTCATTTTCGTTTCATCAAAACCACTATAAAAAATTGTGGATCCATCACTCCATGCCAAGATAAGTGCTTGATGTATTCTATATTTCTCATGCACGTGTAGAAGCAAATCCTTATTTGCAACCCATGATGAAGAATATATTTGATTCTCTTGACGCAACTGAGCTATCACAAAATTGAGAAGGTTACCAAGCTATACAACTCGTTCATATTTTATGGTAGTTATTGCTCCCAACTTTTGACTTATTATTCTATTGAGAGTCATATTCAAGTGTATAATCCATGACATGCTTTACTTTCTCTGTATATTCTTTATTCCTGTATCTATAGGAAGAAACCTTACGTTTCCTGTGGAGACCATTCAATGTTAAATTCATGGTGCATTTTAGTTCTTATTTTTATTAAAATAGTCTTTTAAAAGCATCTATTTATTTATAATGTAATTTTCAACTATTGTAGAGTAGAAATGTGAAATTTTTTACTCTAGTGCATATGTTTTATAATCACATTTCATTTTGCATTATTATTAAAGTAAAAAAAATTCTTACTATAACTAACATGATGGCACTACAAATATTAAATCTATTTTTTATTAGAAACTTGAGATTTCTTCCATGAACTTTAATGACACTTATTGACAACAATTGGAAAATTTGTAAGCTTGGATTTGATACTGCAGTGGAAGGAACATCGAGGCAAAGTAACAAGGATAGGTTGATGTTCTCATTTGTATATTCTTTTTCTTAGTGAATTGATAGCAACTTTGTGCCTCTGTATTCACATTTTTTAATCAAAATTTTCAAATTATGTCCTTATAATGACATTATATTGATATGAGATTTAGTTTGCACTATACTCCCCTACAACTTTGAATCATGCAACTTGTACACAAAATAGCCTTCATTATTATTTAGTACTCATTCTAGAGATGTTTTAAACTCAATTCCTATATTTTTCAAGTACTCACTTTCAATTCAACCTACCGATACTAAAATAGGGTCAAATCTTGTATATGAATTTTTGGATTGTTGAGCAACTAGTTGGATGATTGGCCAACTTGATATTATGTACAACTTTAATCATGGTAATTTCTTACAAACACTTGAACTATGTACAATCTACTTTTTTTGCCTTGTCATTACTCTATAGATATTAATGTGACCCCTCTTATATATATAATCATGGTATGAAATGGAAAATAAAAATATCATTGGCTGCTCAAAGAATATTACTTTTATGAGGTTCATTTTAACCTATGAAATGACTTTAGAATTTCTTGGTAAATTGTATTTATACAAGGAAAAAAAACCTAAATTTTAAAGGAACTTCACATAGTAGCCAAATTTGGCTAGAGATGCTTGTGAGCCCAGTGTTATATTCAAATGAGCATCTCTTTATCAAGTTTCCTTTTTTTCGAATTTTCTTTTCTTTCTCATTATTAGCAAGGAGCTCAATGCTTTTTTTATTTGATCTAGTGTATGAGGGAGTTCATGGATGCATTTTCTATGCTTCTTGAGGGAAAATAGTTTCCTTTCCCTCATATACTCTCTTCATACTTTCCATTGGTGGATACCTATCCCACCTTGGTACTTCCTCCATTTCTCAAATGTCATATGGTAAAGCGTAGGATGTGGAAGGAGCAAGTAGGGGAAGGATACCAACATTACTATGCTATTGTTTGAGGTCATTTATGTTAATGTAAATTGTTTTCTTAAATCTAATCCCCTGCCACTATAGAAGCTCAAATTTTGATTGTAATTAGTTGTCCATATATTTCGCTTAATTATTTCCTTCCACATTTACCTATTCCTCATATTGGTGTTCCTTTGCACCTCTCGTTGCAATTGCTAGTTTTATTTCCTCTCTTCCTAGTTTGCGCATGAAAATCTGAATGACAAATTCAATGGATTGGAAACATTCCTAAGATCTTCACATAATTGAGTTTGAATAAACGTTTGCATTAAAATAAGTTTGATTTAATCTTCGTATAGTTGGGTTTTGAATAAATGTTTGCCTTAAAAACAAGTTTGATTTAACAAGACATGTTAGAGATGTCATGTTTCATTGTGGAATTTACAATGCAAAATTTGAGAAAAAAAAATGCACACACACAGGATGGATATATATATATATATATATATAATATACTATATATATATATATATATTAATATATATATTATTTTTTAACGTTATATAGATTACATGACTTTGTAACTCTAAAAAATCTTTGTTGAATTTCAAGGAAAATTGACAACAAACTATACTTAGAAAATGAACAATTGGTAAAATAACGACATTAATTCAAACATTTTAAACATATATTTATTTTTCAACTGATGTATATGATATATACAATTTATTTTAAAACAATATATAATATATACATAGTTGACACTAAATTCATTTACATAACATGTGCAGTGAGACATTTTATCCATGTACTACATTGTCCACATGAAAATTATTTTTTTGTTATTAATTTATTTTTAAGTGCATATCAATATCACTTGATCTTGCATATTAAAATATTTTATTATTGATCCATATTCAAATTTTTTTATTACTATAAATATTTAAATTGTACATATTATTTTTATTTTGAGAATTGAATGAATTACATAGCTCCCTCTTATTATGATGTACTAAATATTCCTTATTTGACTTTTTACTCTTTTTTTGGACATTGAAAATTTTATTATATACAACATTAAAATATTTGTTTTAAAACTTTTATTTCTATAGATATATATGAATTGATATCAACATAAATTAGTAAATATAGATCCTCAAATAGTTTAGTTAAAGCATGACTTGAGCTATTTTTGAAAATTATAAGGTTTAAATATCTTTACTCCTTTTTTTTTTACGTTTAATTACTTTGCCTTTGTTTTAAGTTGATATGAAATTATATTATATCATGTGGACACTGAAATATTTTATTTGTGACTGAGAGTGAGTCAAATATTTTTGACGGAATTGGGTTGTAATTATCACTGACGAATTGAGTGACAATAGTGAGGTTGATATTATTGATGTTTTATAATGGTTTTAATTAAAACTACCGAAACATGCATATTCATTTTTTTGTTATAACTAGCATTGCTTTTATATTTAGAGAATATATGAAATTTTTATTTTGAGGGGGACACATGTCAACTCCATGTTGATCACTGATGAAATCATACATTTCCCTCATACTAGGATGTATAATGTGGCTCTTGATGCAAAGATATAGTATATTTACACAAATTTAACTTAATTTGTATTAAAATTTAGCTTAATTTTAGGAAGTATTTTATCTTCCACGTGAGTTACCTTAAATTTGTATGTTAAATTTTAATTAAAATCAAATTTCAATAAGAAAAATATTCATTTCTACATACAATATAAGATAAAAGATATTATCAATAAAATATATCAACATAATTATATTAGTAAATGTGGTCAACATATGTCGATCAATGTCATTTTGATACATCAATTAACATATAAAAGGTATAGAATGTTGTCAATCATCATATGTCAACTACATTTACTAATGTTTTATTTTTAACTAATGGTTGAGGTGTGGGGAAAATTTGTAGTTGATTATAGTTAACGTAGGTTGACTATGGTTCAAAATAGTTGATGAGGGTTGACCATAGTTGATGAGGATTGTTGATGGTTGGCTAAGGTTGACCATGTTTAACCACTATTATAACAACATATTTATGTTACATTAATTTTGACCACAGTTAATGTTACATTATTGTTACAATAATGGTTACATTAATGGTTGAAGAGTGTTAATGAGGTTGGGCATGGTTAAATAATGATTAAGATAATATATTTTGGTTGGCCTTACTTGATTATGGCTTCCTATATGTGACCTTGATTTACCATGGTTAACTATAAGTGATAATGACTACTATGATTGATTAGGGATGAAAATGATAGATTGTGGTGTACTAACTATGACCATGGTTGGCCATGGATGGGTATGGATTGACCATGTTGTCCATGGTTGACTATAGTTGACCATTATTTAGCCAGTCATGATTAACAATGGACAACATGGTCAACATGGATTACCATGTCCACCATGGTCAAACCAATGAAACACATGGTTTACATGGTCAAACATCACCAATCATGGTCAATGTGGTCAATAAGATTGAACAAAAATCAAACATAACCAATCATAGTCAAATATAATTTAAAAATTATAACCACAATCAATCATAACTTTACCATTTTTAACCATAAACAACCATGGTTGAACAAGCTTAACTATGGTGAATCATGGTTAAGCTAGTTTAAACATTGTCACAAAGTTTAGTGATGGTAACCTTGTTCACATATGGCTAAACAATCTCAATCATGTTCTAGCTTGTTTGTTAGTGGTCAATAATACTCTACCATAGTTTTCCATGGACAACATGGTAAATTTTGGTGGACCATTGTTGTCCATGGTCATCCATCCATATCCATGATTAATATGGTAAAAAAATGGACAATCATGATCAACATGTACACTCACAATGAACTTACATGGCTATGGCCACCTATAGTTAATAATGGATGCACATGGTCAAGCCAAAGCTAACTGCAGCGAACCATGGTTGGCTATGGTAAGCCATTTTTTACCATAATCAACCATGGTTGAATAATCTCAACTATGGTTAATCATGGTTAGGTAAGCGCAACCATATTCAACATGGTTGAGTATTTTTTACTTTTACCATGCTTAACCATTTTTAACCATAGTTAGCCATACTTGAACAAGCTCAATGATGGTTAAACATAGTTAAGCGAGATCAACCATGACTAATCATGGCCAACCATGGTCAAAATTATTGAACTTGGATGGCCATGGTTGACATTGGTAGTGGTTGGGCATGTCCAACCATGGTAAACATTGTCATCCATGTCATTCTTAGTTCACCATGATTTATTCCCTTCCTCCCTAGTCAATCATGGTAATCGTGGGCAACCATGGTCAACTATGGTAAATCAAGGTCAAACATAATCAGTCCTCTTAATCCTCAGTTAACAATGGTAATCATGGTAACCATAGTCAACCGACGTTAACCATGGATACTATGGATTGACCATGGTTCAATATGGTTGCAATGACTAAATATGTTAAAGTAATGGTCGAAGAGGGTTTATTATGGTCAACATATATTTGAATGTTGATGACAATACTTGATCACATTTAAATATTGTTGAATTTGATTAATTATGATTGATTATGGTTGATCATATTTGTCCATGTTTGAGCATGTTAACCCGACATACCATAATTTCCTTGGTTTAACTGTGTTTGGCCTTGGTTGACCATGGTAAATATGGTAGTTCATGTTGACCATGGATGTCCATGGTTACACCATGTTGGATGTGGTTGACCATGGTTGACCATGTTCTCCATTATTGACAAAATTTGTTAATTATCGCATTCTGATTGTGATTGTTCTTTGACACATTGTGATTTTATTTGTCCATTGTCACCTTGTAATGTATTTTGTTGTTCGACACATTTTAATTTCATTACATTCTAGTGTTGTTTCTTGATTGTCACAATATGCTAAATTGTTAGTTTTTCATCACAATGGGATGTTGTTTCTTATTCATCACATTATGCTAGTGCTTATTGTTAATCACACTATGATGTCATTTCTTGATCATCACAATATAATATTGTTTCTTGTTTATGGCATTGCCAAATCATTTTTGGTCTAATTGCAACATCCATCATTGTTCGTCACATTGCATTATTTCTTGTTTGTCGCACTATGACATGGACATATGACGTATTTTTTTGTTTATCACTACACCATAAATTTCATTTATCACACAACATATTTTTTTTTCCAAATTAGAGCAACAATTTGTATTTTTCATACCGCAACCTTGATTTTGTTCTTAAATGCTTACTTATAGATGATTGTGGTCAACCATGGTTGACCATGATGCCCATGTTTTCTAAGCTCCACTATGGAAGCCATGTTGATTATGGTTAACTATGATGCCCGTCATGACTATGGTTGAACATGATGCCCATGTTAACTATGGTCGACCAAGTTGAGCATGGTTGAGCAAGTTAACTATGCGAGATCATTATTTTTTACTAATTGTGATATTGTTTATTTTTCATGAGATTGAAACATCATTTTTTGTTCATCATATTGTTATAATATAAATTTAAATCAATAATAACATTATATTTCTAAGTTATACTACAAATATTAATATTGCAATGTTAATGATACTACAATATAATTAAAAAAGTTAAAGTTAAAGTTAAATGTTGAATGAATTAAATATTTACTATGGCTAACTATGGCAAACATGATGCCCATAGTGTTTATGTTAACCATGGAACCCATGTTGAATATGGTTAACTATGATGACCATGTTGAGTAAGGTTGAACATGATGCTCACGTTGAATGCGATTATGATTGTGATTATGGAACATCATGATTTATTAACATCGTTAATGTATCATTAATTGTATGCATCAATGATGTATCATTTTGTACATTAATATATCATAATATATGTATGTAATACATATGTACAATAATAATTATTATTAATCTTAATGTTATTTTTATTATTTTTTTTGTAATCTTGGTGGTACCTTTCCATTAATTTTTGAAAATAAAGTAGGTTACATCCATATTTATGTGAGTTAGGTGGCCTCGCCCTGCCCAGAAACAATCCAAGTCTGTTGGCTACCTAACCGCAAAATATGCCATCCATAAGAAAAAACTAATAAGTCTATCTAGTCATGCTATGTAAACCTCAGAGTCTTTATAATTCCTATTTTCTAAATAACTATAATCATAACTATTAATAAGTCTAAAACTTTGGGCTTGGAACATTCAAAATGCAAAAAAAAGGATGCATTGTCGCTACTCATCATCAGCTGAATCCATCAAAGCAGGGTCCTTCACAATGGACCCTGGAAGCTCCGTGTGGGGTATGCAAGGGACATGCTGCTCAATTCGGCTCAACTAACCACTCTATTATTGTAACACCCCCATTGTAATTAAAATAATTAGTTGTTTGCTAGTTATTATTACTAGTGGTTTAACTAGGATTGAGACAATTGACTATGGTTGGAAAATAATTTTTTAATTAATAAATAAAGTTGTTGTTCCATTGCTAGAAAACCATAATGACTAACACCAGAGTAGATGATACTTACCAAAATATGAGAAGAATCAGATTCAAATTTATTTTCCTAAATTGAAATATATGGATATATATTACACCTCGGTGGGAGATAAAGGCTGAGGATAAAAGCACTACAAGGATAAAATAAGGCTTTTTCTTTTAGGAAAAAAGAACTGAGAAAGCCTAGGATAAGGGGATATAGATTCCAAGAAGGCAGGACGTTGCCAAGGAAAAATATGTGGAAAAGATAATGTTAAATAGGCATTATCAAGGCTCAGTAGGTGTTACTAAGTTTTGGAAGGTTATCATAGTTCAAGGGAAATCAGAGGTGAATTAAGGTAGGGTGGAAAGGTGTCATGGGTCATATATTTCCTAGCATTGGAATACTAGTTAGAGTTCCTATACTCACAATGAATTTAGTCACTACTTGTACATAGGTTGTTAGGGTGAAAGTTTCAAAAGTTGTTAATCTGGTTATTGTGCTTATGGAAATAATATTATTATATGCGGAATGTCAAAGAAAATTGTAGTGCAAGTTCCAATTCTTTAAATTATAAGAGTTTATATTATGTTCATACCATGCATAATGTATGGTAACTGGTTGTACTGCATAGATTAGGATATATGTGTACAGATATATATTGGAAATTCTAATTAAAGACACCCAACCACTATGAGTTACAGTAAGGTGGAAAATTAAATTAGGTGCATGACATACTAATCATGGTTGAATGGAAGTAGAAGACAATATAATTTCAGTCGAATTGCTTGCATATGTACATGTAGGAACGATATAACATATTCAAATATCTAATACAATATGCATCCAGAACTTGTACATCACAATTGAACACCTTTTTAAGATGCATGCATAAATGATATAACATATTCGAATATCTTTTACAGTATGCATGTAGAACTTATATATCGTAGTTGAATATCTTTTGAGTATGCATATAGAGAGGAGATTTCATATTCAAATATCTTTAACAATACATATGGAAAATGAGGTAAATTCATTTGACATCTTCAAGAAACTTCATGTAGACAATGTTAATTACAATGAATTAAATGGATAATTTTGATGTAGGATCTATTAGTTATGATATAACAGGAATATAAATTGTGCATGTATACAATGTATTTATTGTTATCATAAATAGAAGGCATACAGATAGTTGCGCTTCTAGTGAGATAGGTAAGGAAAAGAAGAGGCAGACCAGGAAAAGTAGCACCAATGTGTGAGAAATGAAAATTGAGACTTTAATATACATTTCCTTGTAAGTAAGTATAAGCCTATAGTTGACCCTTGCACCAAACCACAGGCTAGTGTATACACTAGCCTAGGACGGCCAGTTAGGAGTGAGCTGCAGGTTACCCAGTTAGTGGCATGTGATCATAAAGAAACTTTAGAGTTCTACATTACCAAGAGCTGATAATGTAGAAAAAAACAAGAGCAACATTCTAACTTAAATGATGTATACATAGGGAAACAAGACTTTGATGCAGGTCTATATATATAAGTTAGTTGAAGCTACAAGAGATTCTCCCGGGAATCTCAATTACAATGATATTACCTTAGTCCCCCAAATACATTTACCATAACTGAAATTAAATGGTACCCGTCTATGAATTTTCAAACAAGATATAATCTACAAAAACATTACTATGTCATTAAACCTCGAGAACTACAAACTATGAGATGAACATAACCGTGGAAATCCATTAAGAATTGTCATTAAGTCGACTAAAGGAAAAAAAATTACTGAATAAGTAGAAAATAAGGGAAATGCATTCTGGAATCCATATACAACTTGAATAACACTATAATCGCATGAAATATTATAGAAAGAGTTTTAAAACTTTATATATGGGTATGGATTTATAATCATTAGTGCGTATGTCCTGAATTTCCCTAGGAATGCAAAACCTGAGTAGTAGACCAATGGGTCTATTGTAAAAATAAATGAATCAACAACAAAACCATCAAGCATCTAAGTCGAGGTGATGGAAGGCTCCCTGCGACCTTCTATCAACAATGGAACAAACTTTAGGGACTGTAAAGTGTCAGTACACTAAACCCTAAAACCACCGCATGTAAAGAGAAACCCAACAACACATCAACAATAACTTTTAGACATCGAAAAAATGGACTCCAGTAAGGTATGGAGGGTGGAATTGAAATGAGGCCAACCTGAAAACACCCAAGTGTGAATTAGAGCTAACAATTCTCAAATAGTGCTCTTAAAACCTCCAAGTGAAGCAACAATACCTGTTATAGCTACAAAGGTAGAAGGTGAACATTAGCTTAGTAAGAAGAGGGAATGCCTTAAAGAAAATTTCCAAAGAAGAAAACTACAAGCGAGAGCAATCAAGATGTAGAAATTCCCACTGTAGATCAACAGATTATGCAATATACTAAAACACAATACAAGATCTACTTCTACAACACTTTGCGGAAGCTTAATTGAATTGAGCAAGATCAAGAGAACACATATAACTGAGAATGAGAAATCAATCACACATAACACAGAAGAAATAACTCTGCCTCTTAACCACCAAGTCTCCATCAGTTGCCTTGCTCCTCAAGGCTTTGCATGCATCTTGAACCTCAAGAGCATATAGGTTCTTGACTCCTGAACCAATCTACTTCACCTGTCTCATGGTGATTTGTCGAAGGAAAACCTTTCCCATACTGAAGACTACGTCATAGCCCTTGTCTTCCAACATGGTGATCGACACAAAATTTTTCTCCAGTCTTGGTACATACTTGACATCGGTCAAGGTAATGTAAGCTCCATGCTCCCTCTACAACCGTGCCTACACCTGAGACACTCTTCTTTTCATCATTACCCATCGCTATGAGTATCTAGAGATCTTTCTCCTCGAAGATACTGAACAAACTCTTGTCACCGGTCATGTGGAAAGAAGCTCCACTGTCAAGAAACCAACCACTTCCCACCATGGATGAAACCATGCATTAGAAAAGTGTGAAATCCAACTTGAACTGTGAGGCCAGTGCCTCACCTTCTGATCCATCCATGGATCCCTTCTTGGATTTCCTCAGTGGACAATTTGTAGCAAAATGGGCCACCTCATGACAATGAAAGCATCACACTTTCTCTTTGTCAAACTTCTTCCCACCATAGGAAGAATTGGATTTCGGATGAGAATCCTTCTCCTTCCCTTTCTTTGCCTTACTCACTAAGGCACAATTTTCTTTATCCCCCTTGGATGAAGAATATCCATCTCTAATGCTTCCTCTTATTTCCTCCTGCATCAGATCTGACCAAAGTCATTCCCAATTTGGCAGTTTTTCTCTTCCATTAACTGAGTCTTGGTAGCTATGCCAGCTATTAGGAATATCGAGGAGTGTGAGACTCACCATGTCATCATCAATGGTCATGATCCCTACACTTCCAAGCTCATCCATGCAGGTGGTGATCTTGTTCAGATATGTAGAGATCGTGTCACCCTTTTTACACTTGATCTTATGAAGCTTGTATTTCAGCGCCGATTTCCTCTTATCGCTGCTGTTCTGATATAGATATTTCAATGTTTTCCACATTGAAAACAGTGTCTCCTTCCCATGGAGGCTCAAGACAATGTGGTCTCGAACTCCCTCCAAGAGGATTTTCCTTGCTCTAGCCACACATTTCTTCTATTCCACCAGTTGAGTAACATCAGTCGACTTGGGGACTTCTTGATCAATGAAATCCTTTAGACTATTATCCTCTAATACTACCTCCATGTGATCCTTCCAATCTATATAATTCGAGCTTCCATCAAGGGCATACTCGAGTCTTAAACCACTGAATGCCATCAGTGAAATTGAGATGTGATAAGAACTCAATTTCTATATTCAGGAACCACAAAATTCGAACTTCTCCTTATTGTATATTTTTCTTCACCTTGGTCACCTTTGCTCTGATACCATGTAAAAATTCCCACTGTAGATCAACAGATTATGCAATATACTAAAATACAATACAAGATCTACTTCTACAATACTTTGAGGAAGCTTAATCGAATTGAGAAATATCAAGAGAACACATATAACTGAGAACGAGAAATCATTCACCCATAACATAGAAGAAATAAACAAAGGAAAGACTCAGCCTAAAACCCTAATCTTTGTATTATCATACAAGTGGAAATCTTGTTCAGATTACAAAAAGAATCAGCTCACAAGCTATCTTTCCCTCTCTGCAATCCAACTGTTGCTCATAGATAGTGAAAGGCTTCTCACAAACCTTATCCTCTGCCCTCCAAGCTTCCTATTTCCTTTCACAGTTTTCCTTGGGGTCTAGTGCTGCCACCTATGTGAATTGGCCTCTTGACACACTCACTATCCTCTAATCTAACTGCACAATCCTGAAGGAGATAAATCCTTCTGCATAGATGAGTTTCCTTTATAAGAAAAATCATCGAACTGATAGTACACTGTCCCTCATCTGATCTCAACTGGGTCTCTAACTGAACTGACATGCATGAGTTATTTATGAGAGAATATTCAGTTATCTGAAGTGCAGCAGTTACATGCATGCATGCATTAACTAACTGAACTCACAATTAATTCAACAAACTATTTAATCTAACTGGACTTGACTCAATTAACTAACCTAACTAATTACAACTCAAATTACAACTCATCCTTATCTCTTTAATTGAGGGATAAATTCCTCAATCAATGGATAAATTGTTGCATGTCTTCACGTAGACTTCATGTTTGATTTTCTACAACTAATTAACTCAAGATGAATTAATTAATTATTTTACAAACAACTACTAAGATCAAATTAGAATTTTGCTTCACTATTTTAGTTCAGGGACTAACTAAAATAGGAATCTATCCCAAACTACTAAAAATAGCAATGTTATTTTTAGCACTTCCATTTTTCATTCATTATTGCTCAGTCCAGCATTGGTAACTAAAAATCTATTTATAGCAGTGCTATTTTTAGCACTTCTATTTTTAACATTTCTTATTACCATTTTCAACACAAGACCGTTACCTAGTGAGACTTTTTGAATCAGGGTTGCGATGACCCATTTTCATATAGGGGAAAAGAGATTGAGTTAAATGAAAAACCCTCAGAGACAATATACTCGTATAATATTTAAAAACATAGGAAAATTTATAAACTTGAATATGGAAAATAGAATGGCTTGATGGCCAAGTGAGCTGGGTTTGCTATCTCTGGAAACATCTTGGGTCGTCCCTGAATAGTAAACATCAAAACAAATAAAACCTGGATAAGTATCAGAAAGTCAAAAATAAACCAAGTTGTAAATGAATCGATTCGAAACCAATATAGATCCTCACCTAAACCCGTGTTGATTGGTAGTAGAAGAAAATGCTCTGCGTTCCTTTCCTCCATGTAATCTGTTTGTATTTATCTAAGAGGCCGCAACAACTTGCTGGAAAGGGATGAGGTGCAAAGGTAAATGGTGTGCAGTAATAGACCTTCGAATGAGAAAAACTCGAGAGAATTTGGTTTCCACAAAATTGCAATGCCAACCAAGTTGGTAGTGTGAGGGTGGAGATCAGGATTTTCCAAAGGATTAGTGAGGCATGATCTAGGAGGAGTTCCTCTATCAAAGCGAGAAAGAAATAGGAAAAATGAAGTGGGAGGAGGACTTTGTTTACCAACAATAGTTAGGGTTTGGTGAGGAAGATCATAATCGTAGATCGAATCCTGATGCATCAAAACCATAGATGTCATCTTGATCAAACCAACATGTAAAAAAGAGCCCTGTATTAAAGCTCTTCATGGATGGAGTGAATGTGGAGGTTGGGAAGAGGTTCGTTGCCTCTTGGTCAGGCGACTACTAAGTATTAGAGGTATAGGGCAGATAAATTGAGCTAATATAGCAGTACGCATGGAGATCTAGTGTAATGATGGAGTGAGAATAGGTGGAATGTCACCTAATTCCAGAAGAGACAGTCCACATGGATAAATACAAGGAAACCGGATCCAAGCCTCCAACTGACCACGTATAAAAAGCACTCCGAGGTTTCTCTCTAGCCAGTAAGGTAAAACACATTCAGACACTGTAAGTGTGCCATAAACATAACTATGCAATAAGGATATGGGATGAGTAATGACACACATACACCAAAAACCCTTTCCAATTTCATATATGTGTGAGAATGGTGGTTAAAATATAAGAGCAAGCAAGTAGTATAGAGCATGATTTATATAAATAGAAAAGAAAATTGCATTTCTAGAAGTTGATGGTATGTAGTTGAGGTTCGTTATAAATGGTATCAGAGCTAGAGTTCTACTCTGGAACCTAAATAGGGACATCATCATTAATAATTTTATGTGAAATACTAGATGTATGAATTGTTCTAATGTGTACTAGTTGGTTTTGTAGTGAATCTAAGATACTGAACGATGATGGAAAAAACTTCGCCAAATAACACAGGTGGAGAAGAATTGTATGTAGATTTGGGAGAACAGGGGGGAAGTACCATTCTACCTTCCTAGTTGGTGGATATGGTAAAAAGTCTACAACAATAGTTAGTACAACTCTTCAACAATAATGAGAGGCTTTTGAAAGCTAGCGAGGAACATGAAAATTTAATTAGATACTAGACAGAGAAGTCTAGCCATAAGAGTGTGGATACATAAGGTATCAAGATGACAGATTCTGACAAGTCAGAGAGTGGAGGAGATTCTGATCATGAGTCATCAAAATTATGTAAGAAGAGAATGAAGGTAGAGTTGCTAGGAGAAATTAGTGAGATCAAGCCTCTAGTGTTTGATGGAGAAAAAGAGGAAGATGTTGAAGCATGGTTGTGGAACATGATTAAGTACTTTCAAGTATATGAATATGAAAGGAACCTCAAAGCACGCTTGGAAATTTATTAGCTGCAGGGGAAGGCTATCTTGTGGTGGGAGGAGAGGAAAAGTGTTCACATGTTAGAAGAAAAGACGATTTCGTTGGAAGAATTCTAGAAGCAATTCAAGTCGCACTACTTGAGTGAACGCTATTATGATGATCGAGATAAGGCATTCCACGAATTAGAATTGGGACAATTGGCCATGGATGAGTTCGTGAATAAATTCATGAACTTATTAGGATATGTGCCCTATCTTAAGGAGGAGAAAGAAAACATTCAACATTTTTTAAATTGTTTGCATGTCACCTATAAGGAGAGAATTGAGTTTGATAACCCAAAGACCATGGAAGAGGTGGTAAGGAAGGCCAAGTTGTGCTATCAACAATTTGAAATTAAGAATGAAAGTGGTGAGTCATGGAAGAATAAGGAGGGCAATAGAATGGGTGGGGGCATGAAAAGGTAGAAACTACTTTACCTCAAAAACTTTGGCAAATATCATCAAAGAAAGAAATGATCAAAGGAGAGGTACCCTTACCTGCCCAATCTTATACCGATTTGAGGATCATAGAACAGAACAACAAAAAAAACAGTAACGTTAAAGAACCGTTAAGATGTTAGGGATGTGGGGAACCACATATGTAGCGGAATTGTCCATAAAATCCTAGGTCAGTCTAGAACATCCAAGTATGTCATGAGGCAACCACCATCAATCAGGTTGCAAGGAATATACCTAGGATAAGCGCAGCATTGGAGAATCGACAAGCTGAACATCAGACTACCATGTTGGAAATCGAAGCTAAGCTATGAAACCAACCTTTGTCTATTTTAATAGATCTAGGGGTTAGTTTAAGTTATATGAGTGCCCAAATTGTAAACCAGTGCAATCTAAAATTAGAAAATTTTAGAAATTTGTGGTTGGCTCATATAGCAACAAGAATCAAGAGGAAAGTGACCAAACAAGTGAAATAGTGTCTGGTTAATTTAAATGGGTATTCCTTAGTGTTGGATTTAAATATTCTTCTGCTTGGGTCATACAACTTGCTGATAGGCATGGCCTAGTTAGAACAGTAAGGCAATGTTATAAATTTCCTAGAAAAAATAATGGCATGTGCCAGTCCTGATAGTATCACTAGAATAATTAAAGGAAAAGAAAAACAGGTATCAATTCGACATTTTAACATTACAGCTGAAAAAAAGTGCCAAGAAATGTTTCCAGCTTTATTTGGCACAGGTTGAAAAAAACAAATAGTTGAACAAAAAATAAATTTTGGAATCAATACTAGTTGTTAAGGCGTTTCTAGATGTATTTCCAGAAGAAATTACGGGTTACCTCCATCCCCAGATATAGACTTTACTGTTAATTTAGTACCTGGAGTTGTTCCTGTGTCTAGATCTCCACATCATGTGAGTACTTTAGAATTACTAGAGTTGAAGATGTAGTTGCAAGAGTTGTTGCAAAAACGTTATATCAGACCCAACATTTCTCCCTAGGGGACTCCGGTACTATTTGTAAAAAAGAAGGATGGCACATACGAAATATGTATTGACTACTAGGAACTAAACAAATTAACAGTTAAAAACAAATATCCCCTACCAAGAATAGAATATTTGTTTGATCGGGTCAGAGGAGCAACTGTATTCCCAAATATTGATTTGAGAGAAGGCTACTATGAGTTGCGTATAAAAGAGGAGGATGTTTAGAAAACAACTTTTGCAACACGGTATGGGCATTGTGAGTTCATGGTGCTACCATTTGGACTCACTAATGCCCCTGCAACCTTCATGTGTCTTATGAATAGTGTACTTCACAAGTATTTAGATCATTTTGTATTAATATTCATTGATGACATCCTTGTGTATTCTAATAATAAGGAAGAACATTAGGAACACCTAAGGCTAGTGTTGTAGACATTGAGGGAGCAAAAATTGTATGCAAAAGGCAGAAAGTTTGAGTTTTTTAAGCCCTGAATTCAATACTTATGACATATTATCTCCAAAGAGAGGTTGTCTATTGATCTAGAGAAACTTAAGGCCATCCTAGAGTGGCCAGTACCAAAATATGTACTTGAAATTCGCTCCTTTATCGGAATTGTTGTGTACTATTGAAGATTTGTAAATGGTTCTTCAAAGTTGGCTTACCCCATCATCTCCTTGTAGAATAAAGGAGTGAAGTTTGCATGGATGGAAAAATGCCAAGAAAGCTTCAGTAAATTAAAGGAAGTGTTGACAACTATGCCTATACTATGTATAGAAGATCTAGATAAAGATTTTATGGTGTGCACGGATGCATATTTAGAGCGTTTGGGTGATGTACTTTTGCAGGACAATTTTGTGGTAGCATATGAGTCCTGAAAATTGAAGAACTTGTTGTGCTATACAACAACCCTCCCCATTTCAAATTTTTCTTAATCTTATTCTAAGATGCTTAGTAGGAAATAGGGTCCCTTTAGTTTGTGGAAAGCAATAAAAACTTCACATAGAAATAGATTTCTTTGTTTCTTGCTTTTTAAATAAAAAGTGCTTCAATTTAAAAAAAAAACACACATCACAAATCACATTCTCTTAAGGCTAAGGGACATTCAATCCAAATAATCGTGTTGCAATGCGAAAATCTCAATCGTAGAGCTTCTTAAAACAATCCATTGACAAAAATGTGATGCGATAAAACTATCGTATATCGCATATCGCAGATTCCAAAGAATATGTTTTAGCGGTCCATTGAAACGTTGCGATGCGATATGATTCTCGCATTCCACATAACCAAAAAATAAAGGAAGCTAGGCCCAAAAGCTTGCGATGCGATATACATAGATCGCATATCACAATCCCAGCAGAAACACGTGATACTTACCTTGGGAATGCGCGATGAGATGTTAAAAAATAATAAAGTGGTTCAATAATAATAAACAGAAAGCATGGTTCAAGTGAGTTCAATGAGGAATTTCCCAAATATATATGCTAGGTCATCACTTATCGCAATCGTGGAAATTCAAAAGACTCTTGGAACATGGCACTTATAACTCCCGACTTGCGATATGTGATCGCTCTTTAAATATTAAAATAATATATTGCAATCGCTCATCGCAAAACCAGAAAGTTTATGGCACACACTCTAATAAGACCTTTGGAAATTTGCGATGACATCTATTCATTGAGCATTAAAGTTTCATGTCGTTGGTTATGACAAAACAAAAAAAAATAGTTATGACTACAGTCCTTCAAGATTTCATCCTTCGTGTTAATATGAAGTTATAATACGAAATATTTTGCATCAAATGCTCTTGCTCCGATTTTCATCTGTACTTCTTTCAACACTATCTTTACAAGCATTAGATGCTCTAGAAGTTTTAGCCTATCACTTTCCTCTGTTTCATTTTTGCAATTTGAATCTGAAAGTATGCAGCCAACCAAAATGTCAAAGAATGCTTCACAGATGAAAGTTCCCCCTGCAGTGGCGGAAGGACCGAAAAAAACTGTGTTTATCTCGAATACTACATGTCAAGATTGTGGGAAAATTTCATGGGAAGGCCTATATGATATGTTAGAAATGGAAAAGCCAAAGGTAATGGAAGGACTTGCAACAATTAATGGACCTTCAGAGTCAGAAAACACACTTGGTGATTTAGCCGACTCTTTTCTTCATCGAATAGTGGCCCGCCCAAAGGTTTTTCCATATAATGATATGGTAAAATGGGTAATTGAAAACATCAATATAACCAACAGGATGCTTTTCACAGCTGATGGAAGAATGTTTGGATCCTTGAAGCCTAAAAACATGAAGAAAATGTATCATTTGCCCGAGCCTCAGAAGTACTACAATAAATCATTCCTTGAAGCTTTCTCGAAGGGAAATCAAATAGACCCCATCAGACAATGGAGGTACTTCCCTACAAAACACATGCACGAATCATCTGTATGTATTCTATGGCCTCCTTAGTGTCTCCATATTGTTATGCTGCCACTATGATGTGTAGACTATTTGGAAGCTCCAATTCTGCTAATTTTTCCATTGAAATGGTTCCATTAATAGAAGCAGCATTGAACTCTTTTGTGATGGATTGGGCTAATATCCTATCAGATAAAATGGCCATCCAAATACTTGATTATAGGAAAAATAGTTATGTTTCCACCCGAGTTGTTCCCCCATTTTATATGAGTGGCTATATAGTCGATACCATTTGTTTCAATTTGGATTTTCCCATAATTGAATGGAAGTAGACTATCCAGGACCCAACCGCTATCCATGTTTACCATAAATTCCTATGGAAGAAACAATATAAGAAGCATTTCTACAAAATTTGTCATGGTTTCATCCTACCTATTCATCAAGCCATTTTTAATAGACCAGCTCCTCAGCTGTCTGAGGAGGCTAGTATTGATTTAACTTCAATTGGCAGTGGGTTTTCAGAAGAAATGTTTACATAGATTAGAGTTTTTGGTAGCATTACCGACCCACATGTCCTTACGCTTTATTTCCTAGACAAACTATTGGCTAGGGAAATAGCTTATCAGACAGTTGAAAAAGGGCTTATGAAAAATATCAAAGACTCCAAGAAACAGTTATGGCTTGCCTTTCCTGTTCAATGCGGCATATATTCATTGCATGACTATAAATACGCCCAAATGGAATATGAGAAAACAAAGTGTTTGAACCTAGCCGTTATTCCCAAAAGACAGTATGACACGAATAAAGTTTCTTTTAATTTTACTCCTCATGTAAAGGTTAAACAATTCGTCCATGAGAACGATGAATTCGATGACTTATTTACATTAGCAGAGACATTCACACAAGTGATCCACCTAGAAAAAATCAAGCTGGAATCAACAAAAATGGACCAGTTCATTCAATACTAGACGCAAAGGCTTCAGACAGTACCACTGGACTTATTGAATACTGCACCAGTCATTCAGCAAATAGAGCAAAGCAGGGAGCAGGATATAGAGAAAACTTCTTATGCAACCAAGACAAGCGACAAGGCAAGTGAACAGTTAGGAACAAATGTCCACATTGATCCAATATTGATCAAAGAATGGGAACAATTTGATCAGCAGATCAAAGGTCGAAGTGATACCCAAACCGTTATCACAACGGGATCTCTCTTAAGAAAGCAACCCATGATTCATGATCCCGTGATTGAAAAGCCATCCAGCAGCGACTCAGCTCTAAAATAAATCAAGATAATCCTTGAGTATCCTCCATCAGAGATTACACTGAGCATAGAGGAAATCCCACCTTTGGATGTGTTTTATAGCCCTAAACACAGAGCTGTAGTTAAAAGGAAAAGAAAAAGAGAAATATAGACCAAGCATCAGCAATAGTTCCTCAAGATGAATCCATGAATGTCATCTGGAAAGGCCCAGATGTCAATCCCTTTGAGGACTGGACCAAATTATCTTAGTTTGCAAGAGCATATACAGCTGCCAGGTTAGATAAAGAAACCAAAGTTAATCAATTGGTCAAGGAAAAAGATCAAAAGATTAAACAACTTGAAGAGCAGTTAATGGTGGAAAAACAAAGGATTGATCACCAGACTATTGAAAGACAACAACAGCTATCTCAAGAGTTCGAACAGCTAAAACTGGCACATCATGAAGAGATCAAATCTAAGGACGAGAAAATAATGCCGCTACAACTATCAATGGAGCAATTCAAGTACAATCCCAAAGTTGAAGAGTTTATAAAGGAAGCCTTAGAAATAAACAATTTCTTACCTCAACAGCTAACCCAAATTTGCCAAAAGATATCTCTCATTCATCCACTATGTATCAAAACCAATACACTAATAAATCAAGTGGTCAATTCTAGGTTGGAATTCGAGGATCCAGATGACAAAATCACAGGTTACATCTGTTGGAAAAACACAGAAAACGGAAGGGCTGCTAAATTGCCAGTAATTGAAGAATCTGATAAGGAGATATTATTTTCAGAATGGGAGACACAACTGATCAAAGTAGAAAGAGAAACTTCAAGGGCCAGGGTAGTAATGAATAATATCATTGAACTGATAAACGATAACTTACACAATGCCAATTTAATTTTTGTGTGTTCCCCAAAAAACCTTCCAAAAGAAAAAGTGTTGGAAAAACAATGGAAGCAAGATTTGAATACTAGAGGGGAGCAACTCAAAAAATTAAAAAGCCTCAATTGGAATACACATTGCCTCTATTTGGTCAAACCACATAGCCAACAAAGGACAACCAAATGTCTTGTTGATGTAGCTGATGACATGATTCCAGAACTCTCGGATACAGTATACACAGGTCAGTTACATGCAAGGTTGAGTCATTTGCCAAAGATCCAAACTATGCTCAAGATAAGTCAGTTAAAGCTGCAAGAGGAATAATAGATGCAACGCATCTTTTCAAAAGTTATCACAATTCTATTTTTAAATGAAATCCCATATTTTGGGAAAGGTTGTTCCAACCACCTTAAGCACTTTTTACGAATAGTTTGTTTTTATCTTTGCTATAAAGACCCTTCATGTCATTTAAGAAAGGCTCCTGAAATTGTATTAAATTAGATTGAAGAAGATAGCATTTATGCACTTCTTAATTTACATTTATAGAAGACAACGATTAAGGTTCAAACTTGTTGTAAATGGATTTCAAGAGGACTTGCATTTCTGTATCTTTTTGAAGTTTCCAGAATAAGAAGTGCGAACCAAACTGTTACTTCCGTAAGAGGATTCAAATACATATGGTAATTTTATCATTGTCCTTTGTTTCATGATATTCAATTAAACAGTATTTTGATTTGATATTGTTGTTATATGTGAATGTTCATACAATTCTGCATTATATCCCTTTTGAATAAGTTGGAATTGATATTCTAAACACATATGCTGACAATTTATGTTATTGTGATATGTGATATGTTCTATATCACTTTGTTTAAAGTGATCATCATTCATGCTTAACTTTATGTATCCAAGTGATTGATCTTCATTAGAATTTTATTACGAGAAATCATTATAAATCACATTGATATTGGATTACCTGGGTTATATATAGATCTATTTGTATACTTTCATAAGTTTATTGTCCAAACCATCTATCATTTTGTTACATATATTAAACACCAATTCATCAAAACACATTTTATTTGGAAATTGGCCCCATACTATCCAATCAGAGCCATCATACCAAACAGGAAAGGAACAGTATTAAGGGCTAGACCGAGTGGTTATCCCCAATGTTGGTGCAACGATTTTAGAGGCATCAACATTTTTGGCGCTAGAAGGAGGGCATGACTATGAATTGAAAGTAAATCTCAATCCACAGGCCATTCTAAGTGTAAAACTCCCTTGCCATCACCTTGAACTTCTCGTTCACATTCCAAATCTTCTCTGCCCAAGTGAGAAGCTGAAAAGAAAAATACAAAACCCACTGCTGAAAACCTAAACAAGCTAGATAATTCTTCTTCTAAACCCCCTGAAGTGCAGTATTTGATCCACAAATTGCAGGGGATTTCAATATCTCAAGAAGAGTCTGATTTATCCCAAGGCAGTGTCACTTCTCAATATATCCCATCGCAACTGCTAACTAGAGCACATAGTGAAAACTTGGAATCCCACTGGTTGAATTCCCTCTACCAAGTCGTAAAAGGGCTAACAAGACACCATCAGAATCTAACAGTGAGATTATTTCATCATCATCATCCATTCCATCCATATCATTGCAAGGTCACACACCCGCTTCCCAACTCCAGATCGTGATTCACACAGGTACAAGGGCTACACCATCCTCTACCCAATCACCTTCAACTACTACTTCACTCTCTTCTACTAATATACCAACAATGGAAAACAATCAACCTCAGCCAAGGCCATGGACCAACCCAGGGGATGTTACAATGGCTGGACCTTTGACCCAATTGCCAGCACATCTAGAAAATGGTTACATAAATTTAACCTTGATAATGGCCTGTTAGTTGAAGAACATATAACTAATTTCATGTTGTCCATTAATTTAAATGGAGTAGCAGAAGAAGACGCAGTTGTAAGATTAAAGGAGAAGCTGGATCATGGTATTTTTCGTTACCATCAGGATCTATTAATAGCTTTGATGCTTTTCAAGAGCATATTTTAACTAAATTTGGAGATGATAGGTCTACAACAACTTTGATAAATGACCTCTCCAATATGAAAGCTAAACCAAAAGAACCCATTAAGGACTTCAACTCACGTTTCAATAAGTTATTGGAAAAAATACCTGTGGTGTCCAAGCCTAACGACAAGGTCCGAAATGAATGGTACATTTATGCTCTACCTTCAAACACATCCATCTCTATTGATAGAACTGCCAAACCGACGTTAGCATAAAATACGAAAGAAGAAATAGCTGTTGAAAAACGTATCTGGGCCGTAGAAAAGAAAAATACATTAGAGGAAAGAAAATCCAAGAAAGTAACCTTTAGAGATGAATCAAAGAAGAAAGTAACCAAATATCCATATGACATGGAAGGTCTACAAAAGGTTCTCAAAACTATGTCCAATGAAATGGTAGAGATTAAAATGCAGGTAGCTGAATCTTCATCTAAAAGACCATTTAGGAATTTTAAAAGAAACTAACCAGAAAATCCTTAGCCTCCAAGCATTATATCAAATGTAGAATCTAATTTAGATGATGATGATGAAGAAGTTGATACAACATTATCAGTAGAAGAAACAGAGGAAGAAGAAAGAGCTAAATATCATGGAATGTGGGACTTTATTCTACCGAACTCTGATAACGAAAGTGAACAGGAAGCCCTACCAGTAAATGCCATAAGTAAAAGTATCATAGAGCCTAATCAATCAAATCAAAAGAGGAAAAACTAAAATCCTATTACTAAAGAGAAAACTCCCGCGAAGAAATCTCCAATTCCATCTCCCAAACAAAACCATCTTCAGCCAATCCTCCATCATCATCAAAAACTCTAGTAGTTATAGATTCCATGGATTATAACATAGTTGAAGATATGAAGAAGACTCGAGCAAAGATTTCTCTGCATGAACTTAGCAAGCTCAAACATCAACAAAAGTTGTTGTTTAAGGAATTAAATGCAGTACCTTCTTCTCCTCTTCCAACTAGTGTATTATCCAAGGCTGCCAGAGGATTGGGTAGGCCACCATCTGATAAGGTGAATTCTACCGATGTTGTTTTAACTAGAGATAGATCAAATTCTCATACTCCTCCTTTTCTTTTGACTTATGAGATCTACAATAGAAATTTGCATAACTGCTTGATTGATTCAGGGGCTTCATCAAATATAATTCCAGCATTAGTTTGCTCCAAATTAAATATTGAACCCTAGAAGTCTGCAATTCATATTTTCCAGTTGGATCGAACTAAGGTTCAAGTTTTAGGAGAAATAAATTCAGTTACTAATAGACTATCTACTAATCCAAGGGTTGTTAAAATAATTGATATATTGATTGTTGACTTCCCTGAGTTTTATGGTTTGATTCTTAGCAGATATTGGTATGAAAAACTTCATGGTTAGATTTCAACTGACTGGTCTCACATGTGGCTTTCTTATAATGGGAAGCAAAATGAAAAAAACCTCACTCATATAGTAACAGAATTTGAAGAAGAAAATAAACCAGTAGCCTTCAAGAATAATATTCTTGGAAACTATTTGGCTGAACCATTTTTCGGGAAATTCAATGCTCAGTAATCACCTTTTTGGTTAGTAATGTCACATCACAAGTTGAGATTTTTTCCCAGACTGATACTTCTAAGTGTGTTAATGTTGTAGATAAACCTGTAGATAAGCCTTTATTTTGGTCCTTGTATTTTGATGGATCTAAATCTAATGACAGTGCAGGAGTAGGATGTATTCTAGTTAGTCCTGAAGGAGAAAAGACAATGTTATCATGCAGGTTAGAATTTGAGTGTACCAATAATACTGCAGAATATGAAGCCTTGATTCAAGGTCTTTATAAATTAGTAAGTCTTGATGTGAAATATCTGAAACTGTTTGGTTATTCTGAAATAGTGATAAAACAAGTAAGAAATACTATTCATTGTCTTTCAAGAAACCTCAAACATTATCAATCACTCACTCAAGATATTATTTCTCATTTTCTGGCATTTCATATCTCTCCTATTCCTAGATCACAAAATGCAACATCAGATCTCATGGCTAATGTAGCTTCTAAGCTCCTTCCATCTGAGGATTATAGTCCAGATAGATTTTCTATTGAATTAATTTTTAGACCATCCATCCCAGATAATGTCACCAATTGGCATGTGTTCATTCATGATGAGGATATCTTGAATTTCTTAACATCTGAGGAATCTTATGAAGACCAAATCATCGATGAAAATGATCATGATCTTCAATTAAAGTAGAAACTCAATGAAAATCCTATTGCTAAATCTGTTTTTAAATTGGAAGATCTGTATGATATTAAGGATAGATTCAAAAAAGTCACTAATTCAAAGCTTCAAAGTTCAACTTTAAGGTTTGAATTAGTAAATATTGGTACTGATCCCAAACCACAAAATGTCAATCTAGGACTTGGACTTTCACCTGATGAAAGATTCTCTTTCATCCGATTATTGAAAATATATAAAAATGTCTTTGCTTGGAATTATGAGGATATGAAGACTTATGATACCCCTATCATTCAACATACAATTCCAATGATTTCTAATGAGAAACCTGTACAACAGAAATTAAGGAAAATTCACCCCAATCTTGAGAGCCAAATCAAATCAGAGTTGAATAAACTCCATAAAGCCAAAATAATTTTTCTTGTTAGACATTCGAAATGGGTGTCAAATTTGCTACTTGCCAGGAAAAAGAATGGTGATATTAGGATTTGTATAGAATTTAGAAATCTCAATAGAGCATGTCAAAAAGATAATTTTCCATTGCCAATGATGGAGCAGATACTTCAATCAGTAGCTGGCTCAGAATTAATGTCTCTTCTTGATGGTTTTTCAGGATATAATCAGATCTTGGTACATCCAAATGATAGACTAAAGACTACATTCAGAACCAATGGGGAACATATGCTTATCAGAAAATTTCTTTTGGTTTAATAAATGCTAGAGCTACTTTCCAACGGGCCATGAACATAGCTTTCAAAGGTTTGATCAATAAAATGGTCGTTGTTTACTTGGATGACATAACTGTCTATTCTAACAAAAAGAGCAACCATTTTCATGATTGAAAGCGAACCTTTGAACATTGCAAAAAGTATGAGATCTCCTTAAATCCTATAAAATCATTCTTGTCTCTTAATGAAGGTAAACTCTTAGGGTTTATTGTATCCAAAAATGGCATATACATTGATCCTGATAGGGTAAAGGAGATTTTTGATATCCCTTTACCACATAATAAGAAATCCATGCAATCATTCTTGGGACAGATAAATTTTGTAAAAAGATTCGTTCCTAATTTTTCTCATATTGTTCTACCCTTGTAATCCATGATTAAGAAAAATTCAGTCTTCAAATAGGGACATAACGAAAGAGAAGCTTTTGACTCAATCAAACAAGCAATCATTAATGCTCCTCAATTGAATACTTTGAATTTTTCTAGTGATTTTATTTTGTATACTTTGGCCACTCACTCATCTTATGTTGTTGTTTTAACACAGATCAATGATCAGCAGGTGGAAGCACCCATATCTTTCGTTAGTTCTAATTTGTAAGGTGTTGAGCTTAATTATTCAGAAGTCGAGAAGCAAGCCTTCGCTGTATTTAAGTCTGTTAAACATTTTAGACCTTCCTCCTAAAAACACATACAAAAGTGATAGTCCCATTCTCTACAGTGAAACAATTGCTAATTAAAAGAGAGGTAGGAGGGAAGAGAGCTAACTAGGTAATAGCTTTACAAGAATATGACATTTATATGAAACCAGCAAAAATTGTTAGAGGAGAAGGTTTTTGCAGGTCACTGGTAGGAGCTTCCAATATACCAGATCATGAAGATTCAGGGAGTACTACACAAGTAAATGAGATAAGTATCATTGATTCTAAATCTCATTATGCTAATCTAATTTTTTACTTGAAAAATGGGTTGCCCCCCTTGAATTCAGCTGCAAAAACAATTGTTCCCTAAGGTTAAAAGCCAAACATTATGAAATCATTGATAATGTGTTATTCAGGAGAAACTATGATATTGTTTTGTTAAGATGCCTTATAGGAACTCCATGATGGCCCAGCTGGTGGACACTTTGGAGGAGACACTACAACACACATAATACTGCATGTTGGGTATTATTGGCCAACTTTGTTCAAAGATACCCATAACTATGTGAGGAAATGTAAGATATGCCAAACTACTAGTGGGAGTGAAAGGAAACCAACCTTTCTTTTACAACCAGTTAACATTCAGCAAACATTTGAGCAGTGAGGGCATGATATTATAAGAGAGATTGTCCCTCATTCTTCTAAGCAGCACAGATGCATCCTTACAACCACGAACTACTTCACTAAGTGGGTGGAAGCAATTCCACTAAAGGTGGCAAATTCTGATGCGATTATTGAATTTATTGATCATTTCATCATCACCAGGTTTGGATTACCTAATGCGCTTATCTTTGACAATGCGTCTTATTTTTCTAGAAATAGTATAGTTGAATTTTCTCTTAAGAGAGGTTTTAAGTTAAAATACTCTGCAAATTACTATCCCTAAAGAAATGGCTTAGTAGAGTCAACTAACAAAAATCTCATTAGGATTATTAAAAAAATTATTGATCAAAGCCAAAAGAATTGGCATAAATCTTTAATATTCACACTATGGGTAGATCGTATAACTTAGAAGGCCTCAATAGGTACTTTTCTTTTTAACTTAGTGTATGGGAAAGAAGTTGTTATTCCAACAAATCTAGCCCTCCCATCACTAGCCCTAGTACAATTCATTGAAGAGACTCCTTATTCCTCTATTCAATTAATGTTTCATAAGATTCTTAAATTAGATGAGGAAAGAGAAAAAGCCAAGATTACTCATGCTAAACATCAGCAAATCATTAAATCCTCTTTTGATGCAAGTTTAGCTGGCTGAAAAGCATTACAGATTGGTGATGTCATTTTGAAATGGGACAAAGCACATGAAGAAAAGGGTAAGCATACCAAATTTCAGAAGATGTGGCTTGGACCATTCCATATTGTCTAAAAAATAAGCTCATCAACATTTCTAATGCAAGACTTAACAGGAAAGAGATATTCTCTTCCTATGAATGGGCTTATCCTAAAGAAATTCTTTCCCTAAGGAGGTAACCAATTTTTATATGTACATATTTTTAATGCAAATTTTGATTTCTTTCAGAAATAATGTTGTAAATAGTATACCATTGGAAGTTTACTATTGAAATCTCTTTGAAAATATATTGTAAATATCCGGTTTTAAAAAGTAGAAACTTTCAAGGAAATGGTTACAGTTTTGGAAATTAGATAAACATCATAAAACTCTAAGATGTTCTTTGAAATTATGAAATCTTTCAAACCTGGAAAACATAGTGAATCATCTGAAGTTTTATCAGTTGAGGAAGGTTATTTTTTAAAAAAGTAAAGACTTTCTACAACTAAGCATCTACATCTCTATAATTGTCATCCAATAACTCTTAAGGAGTCAAAGATTCACCCCATCCACTAGGTTTATGATTTTTTAGAGTGTAATTCTAAAATATATCTGATCTAAAACATAGGAGATCTCATTATGAGCCTTCTTACCATGATCATAGGGAACTAATTAAACTGACATTACTAATATTGCATACCAAAACAGGGTAATGGCTTATAATCATAAGACAAGGGGTCTCATTACGAGCTAGCTTGTTCAGTTCAATTACAACTAGTGAATAACATTGTCACCGTCTGGCTTCCAAACCAGGGCAATGGATTTTATCTGAGAATTTTTTTTTATATATATATAATATATTATATCTGAATTTATCTTTAAATGATTATACTCTTAGATGGATGGGAATAATGAATAAATTGTGGTTTAAAAGGTAACATTGCCGAGACTATAAGTGTTTTGTTGGCAGCAGTGGCACTACCTATGACAAAAGACTAAATTCAAAAGCTAAGTTGGAAGAGTCCCCTACTTTATCTTTAACAACTAATGAAGGCTTGAAGAAACCAAAATTGTTTTCATTTATAATAAGGGTTTGTAAAATAAATTGCAAAATTGATTAATTTTTCTTATTCAGAGTAATTTTATTTATCTAACTAATTTCAAAATAGCTTCCTTTTCCTCAATTGTTTGTACTTGAGAAAGTATTAGAAATTTCATCATTTTATTCAGAGATAACTAGTTCCTTCAGTGAATCGCCAATTTTTGTGCTATACAACAACCCCCCCCCCATTTCAAATTTTTCTTAATCTTATTCTAAGATGCTTAATAGGAAATAGGGTCCCTTTAGTTTGTGAAAAACAATAAAACCTTTACATAGAAATAGAATTCTTTGTTTCTTGCTTTTTAAATAAAAAGTGCTTCAAAAAACTTTGTAAAAACAACACACATCACAAATCACATTCGCTTAATGCTAAGGGACATTCAATTTGAATAATCCTGTTGTGATGTGAAAGTCTCAATAGTAGAGCTTCTTAAAACAATCCATTGAAAAACATGCGATGCGATAAAAATTATCGCATATCGCATATCGCAGATTCCAAAGGATATGTTTTAGCGGTCCATTGAAATGTTGCGATACGATATGATTCTCGCATTCCGCATACCCCGAAAACTAAAGGAAGCTAGCCCTGAAAACTTGTGATGTGATATACATCGATCGCATATCGCAATCCCAACAGAAACACATGATACTTACCTCGGGGACACGCGATGCAATGTTAAAATATAATAAAGTGGTTCAATAATAATAAAGGGAAAACATGATTCAGGGGAGTTAAATGAGGAATCTCCCAACTCTATATTCTAGGTCATCACTTATCGCAATCGCGGAAATTCAAAAGACTCTTGGAACATGGCACTTATAACTCCCAACTTGCAATATGCCATCACTCTTTAAATATTAAAATAATATATTGAAATCGCTCATCACAAAAATGGAAAGTTTATGGCACACATTCTCATAAGACCTTTGGAAATCTGCGATGCGACCTATTCATTGAGCATTAAAGTTTCACGTCGTTGGTTACGGAAAGACATTAAAAAATAGTTATGACTGTGGTCCTTCAATATTTCATCCTTTATTTAATATCAAGTTATAATACGAAATCTTTCACATCAAATGCTCCTGCTCTGATTTTCGTCTATACTTATTTCAACAATATCTTTACAAGCATTAGCTGCTCTAAAATTTTTAGCCTATCACTTTCCTCTATTTCATTTTTGCAGTTTGAATCTGAAAGTATGCAGCCAGCCAAAATGTCAAAGAAAGGTCGAAAGACAAATGTTCCCCCTGTAGTGGTGGAAGGACCAAAAAAAACTTTGTTGATCTCGCATACTACATGTCAATATTGTGGGAAAATTTCATGGGAAGGCATATATGATATGTTAGAAATGGAAAATCCAAAGGTAACAGAAGGACATGCAACAACTGATGGACCTGTAAAGTCAGAAAACACACTTGGTGATTTAGCCGACTCTTTTTTTCATTGAATAGCAGCCCACCCAAAGGTTTTTCCATATAATGATAGGGTAAAATGGGTAATTGAAAGCATCAATATAATGGACAAGACGCTCTTCACAGCTGATGGAAGAATGTTTGGATCCTTCAAGCCTAAAGAATTGAAGAAAACGTATCATTTTCCAGAGCCTAAGAAGTACTATAATAAATCATTCCTTGAAGCTTTCTCGAAGGAAAATCAAATAGAGTTAGACCCCATCAGGCAATGGAGGCACTTCCCTAAAAAACACAAGCATGAATCATTCGGTATGTATTCTGTGGACTCCTTAGCGTCTCCATATTGCTATGTTGCCGCTATGATGTGTAGACTATTTGGAAGCACCAATTCTACTATGTTTTCCATTTAAATGGTTCCATTAATAGAAGTAGCATTGAACTCTTTTGTGATGGATTGGGCTAATATCCTATCAGATAAAATGGCCATCCAAACACTTGATTATAGGAAAAATAGGTATGTTTCCACCCGAGTTGTTCCCCCATTTTATATGAGTGCCTATATAGTCGATACCATTTGTTTCAATTGTGATTTTCCCATAATGGGATGGAAGTGGACTATCCAAGTCCCAACCCCTATCCATGTTTTCAATAAATGCCTATGGAAGAGACAACATAAGAAGCATTTCTACAAAATTTGTCATGGTTTCATCCTACCCATTCATTAGGCCATTTTTAATAGACCAGCTCCTCGACTCTTCGAGGAGGCTAGTATTGATTTAACTTCAATTGGTAGTTGGCTTGGGGAAGAAATGTTTACATATATTAGGGCTTTTGGTAGCATTACCACCCCGCATGTCCTTCCTCTTTATGTCCCAGACAAACTATTGTCTAGGGAAATAGCTTATGAGATAGTTGAAAAAGGGCTTACGAAAAATATCAAAGACGCCAAGAAATGGTTATGGCCTGCCTTTCCTATTAGATGTGGCATCTATTCATTACATGACTATAAGCATGCCCAAATTGAAGCTAAGAAAACAAAGGGTTTGAACCTAGTTATTATTACCAAAAGATAGTATGACATGATTAAAGTTCTTTTTAATTTTACTACTCAGGTAAAGGTTAAAGAATTCCTCCATGAGAACGATGAATTCAATGACTTATTTACATGAGCAGAGACATTCACACAAGTGAGCCACTTTGCAAAAATCAAGCTGGAATCAGCAAAAATCGACCAATTCATCCAATATCGGACACAAAGGCTTCAGGGAATACAACTGGACTTATTGAATATTGTACCAGTTATCCAACAAACAAATCAAAGCACGGAGCAGGATATAGAGAAAACTTCTGATGCAACCGAGAGAAGCGACAGGGAAAGTGAAAATATAGGCACATATGTCCACATTGGTCTGATATTGATCAAAGAATGGGAACAGTTTGATCAATAGATCAAAGGTCAAAGTGATACCCAAAACGTTATCACAACGAGATCCCCCTTCAGACAACAGCCCATGATTCATGATCATGTGATTGAAAAACCATCGAGAAGGGACTCAACTCTAAAGAAATCGAGATAATCCCTGAGTAACCTTCATCAGAGATTACACTGACCATAGAGGAAATCCCATCTTTGGATGTGTTTTATGGCCCTAAACAACGAGCTGTAGTCAAAAGGAAAAGGAAAAATAGAATGATAGACCAAGCATCAGCAACAATTCCTCAAGATGAATCCATGAATGTCCTATGGAAAGGCTCAGAAGTCAATCCCTATGAGGACTTGACCAATTTATCTTAGTTTGTAGGAGCGTATACAACTGCCATGATAGATAAAGAAACCGAGGTTAATCAATTGGTCAAGGAAAAAGATCAAAATATTAAACAACTTGAAGAGAAGTTAATGGTGGAAAAATAGAGGATTGATTAGCATGCTATTGAAAGACAAACAACAACTATCTCAGGAGTTCGAACAACTAAAACTTTCACATCATGAAGAGATCAAATCTAAGGACGAGTAAGTAAAGAAGGTACAACTCTCAATAGAGAAATTCAAAGACAATCCCAAAGTTGAAGAGTTTATAAAGGAAGCCTTGGAAATAAATAATTTCTTATCTCAATAGCTAACCCAACTCTACCAAAAGATTTCTCTCATTTATCCACTATGTATCAAAACCAATGCACTGATAAATCAAGCAGTCAATTCTAGGTTGGAATTTGAGGATGCAGATGAAAAAATCACAGGTTACATCTCTTGGCAAAACACAGAAAAGGGAAGGGCTGCTAAATTGCTAGTAATTGAAGAATCTCATAAGGAGATATTATTTTTAGAATGGGAGACATAGCTGATCAAAGCAGAAAGAACAACTTCAAGGGCCAGGGTTGTGATGAATAGTATCATTAAGCTGATAAACGATAACTTACACAATGCCAATTTAATTTTTGAGTGTTCCCTAGAAAACCTTCGAAAAGCAAAAGTGTTGGAAAAACAATGGAAGCAAGATTTGAATACGAGAGAGGAGCAACTAAAAAAATTAAAAATCCTCAATTGGGATACACATTGGTTCTGTTTGATCAAACCACATAGCCAACAAATAACAATCAAATGTCTTGTTGATGCAACCAATCACATGATGCCAGAACTCTCGGATGCAGTATGGACAGGTCAGGTACATGCAAGGATGAGTCATCCTCCAGAGATCCAAACTATGCTCGAGATTTGTCAGTTAAAGCCATAGGAGGAATAATAGATGCAATGCATCTTTTCAAAAGTTATCGCAATTCTATTTTTAAATGAAATCTCACATTTTGGGAAAGGCTGTTCCAACCACCTTAACCACTTTTATGAACAATTTGTTTTTATTTTTTCTATAAAGACCCTTTCATGTCATTTGAGAAAGGGTCCTCAAATTGTATTAAATTAGATTGGAGAAGATAAAATTTCTGCACTTCTTAATTTACTTTTGTAGAAGACAAGGATCAAGGTTCAAACTTGTTGTAAAGAGATTTCAAGAGGACTTGCAATTTTGTATCTTTTTGAAGTTTTCAGAATAGGAAGAGTGAACTAGATTGTTACTTCTGTAAGAGGATTCAAATACATATGGTACTTTTATCAATGTCCTTTGTTTCATGTTATGCAATTAAACAGTCTTTTGATTCGAAATTGTTGTTATATGTGAATGCTCATACAATTTTGCATTATATCACTTTTGAATAAGTTGGAATTGATATTCTAAACACATATGCTGACAATTGATATTATTATGATATGTGATATGTTCTATATCACTTTACCAGTAATCATTATAAATCGCATTGATATTGGATTACCTGGGTTATATATAGATCTATTTGTATACTTTCATAAGTTTATTGTTCAAACCATCTATCATTTTGTTACATATATTAAACACCAGTTCATCAAAACACATTTTATTGGGAAATTGGTCCCATACTATCCAGTCGGAGCCACCATACCAAATGGAAAAGGAACTGCATTAAGGGCCGGACCAGGTGGTTATCCATAATGTTGGTGCAATGATTTTAGAGGCATCAACAAATCCATGAGAAGAACTATGTTGTTTATGACATAGAATTAGCTACGTAATTCATGCCTTAAAAATGTGGAGGCATTATCTGTTGGGAAATAAGTTCCTATTAGTGACCGACCACATTAGTATTAAATATTTTTTAGTGAGACCAACTTGAATGCAAGGCAGGCTAGATGGTTAGCCTTTCTTAGTGAATTTTAATTTGAAATCAAACATATTAAGGGGAAAGAGAACAAAATTGTTGATGCCTTAAGTCAACATGCTCATGCTTTGGTCGCATATACATGAACAAGTATAAGGACATCCTTTGATGAGTAGGCGAGGATGGCAGGGCAGCAAGACCCATAGTATCATGAGTTACAGAACAAATTACAATAGGGAGAAAAATCCGGGTATGTTATTAATCATCAAGTATTGGTCACCTACCAAAACCGATGGGTTATTCCCAATGTGACTACACTAAAGGAAATGATTTTAGACGAAAAATATAAGAAACCATATGTTGGCTACCCAAGATACTAGAAAATGATAACCGCTCTTAGAAAATAAATTTTTTGGCCTAGAATGAAAAAAAAAGTAGCTGATTATTTAGCAAAGTGTCAGGAATGTTAGTAGGTGAAAGTGGATCATCCACATCCAGCAGGGCTGTTAAATCCATTACCCATTACAAAATGGAAATGGGAAGTGATTTCCATGGACTTCAAAACTGGATTGTTGAGGGCTAGGTACCAGCATGATCCCATCATGGTAGTAGTAGACGTTCTAATTAAGGCAACCCACTTTATTCTCGTACAGTCTACTTTTGGTATTGCACAAATTGCAAACATTTTCATGAAAGATATTTTTACACTACATGGCATACCAAAAATAATAATATCAGATAGGGACGCAAAATTTAACTCCAATTTATAGAAGGAACTATTCAGAAATTTTGGTACTAAATTGAAATTCAATACTGCCTATCGTCCATAGACAGATGGTAAAACTAAAAGAACGAATCAGATTCTGGAGGATATTCTCTAAATGTATGTAATGGATAGACTCAATAAATGGGAATACTTTCTATGTATAGTTGAGTTTGCCTACAACAATGGCTATCAGGTATCCATTAAAATGAGCCCATTTGAATCTCTTTATGGTAGAAAATTTCATACCCGTTTCGGTTGGAGTCAACCAAAAGATAGACTAGTCCTTGGGCCAGATGTTTTGCATGAAATGGAGGAGATAGTGTGGAAAATATAACATAACATTAAAACCGCACAGTATCATCAAAAGGGATATGCAGATAAACATAGGATTCCTAAAGAGTTCCAGATTGAAGAACACGTGTATCTAAGGGTAAGACATTAGAAAAGCACCCTAAGTATTGGTAGTTGTGCTAAGCTAGCACCATGGTTTTGCGGGTTGTTTGAAGTACTGGACCGAATAGGTCTAGTAGCATACCAATTGGCTTTACCTACCCATGTCAAATTACATAATGTATTTCATGTATCATTACTAGAAAAATATGTGCATGACAACTCTCACATAATTGATTGGAATCTGTTACAGGTGGAGCCCGAAGGAGACTTCCTGCCCAAACCAATCCGCATTTTTGAGTGGAGGGAAACCATAATGCGGAATCGGGTCATCGCTCAAATTAAGGTGCAGTGGCAACACTTTACGCTTGAGGAGGAAACCCTAGAAAAAGAAGATTCTATAAAGACAACATATCAAGGAATGTTCCAATAGGAATACTAAACACTGAGGACGGTGTTAGTTTAAGGGGGGAAGATGTAACAACCTCGTTGTAATTAAAATAGGTAGTTGTTTGTTGGTTACTATTACTAGTGGTTAACTATGATTGAGACAATTGACTATGGTTAGAAATGAATTTTTAAATTAATAAATAAAGTTGTTGTTCCATTGTTGGAAAACATAATGACTGGAATTGGAGTAGATGATACTTGTTGGAATCTGAGAAGAATCAGATTCAAATTGCTCAGGGTGAAAGTTTCAAAAGATGTTAATTTGGTTATTGTGCTTATGATATTATTTGAATTATATGCGGAATGTCAAAGAAAACTATAGCGCAAGTACTGATGCTTTAAATTATAGGAGTTTATATTATGTTCATAGCATGCATAATGTCTCATAACTCATTGTACTGAATAGATTAGGATCTATGTGTACTCATATATTGGAAACTCTAATTAAAGACATCCAACCACTATGAGTTATAGTAAGGTAGAAAATTAAATTAGGTCCATGACATACTAATTGTGGTTGAATGGAAGTAGAAGACTGTATAATTGTAGATGAATACCTTTGATATGTAAATGTAGGAATGATAATAACATATTTGAATATCTATTACAGTATGCATGCAAAACTTCTACATCATAGTTGAACACCTTTTCAAGATGCATGCATAAATGATATAACATATTAAAATATCTATTACAGTATGCATGCAGAACTTCTACATCATAATTGAACACTTTTTTAAGATGCATGCATAAATGATATAACATATTCGAATATATTTTACAGTATGCATGTAGAACTTATCTAGCGTAGTTGAATATCTTTTGAGTATGCATATAGAGATGATATTTCATATTCGAATATCTTTAACAATATGTATGGAAAATGAGGTAAATACATTTGACATCTTCAGGTAAGTGTATGTAGACAATGTTAATTACAATGAAGTAAATGGATCATTTTGATGTAGGATCTATCAGTTATGATATAACAGGAATAGAAACTGTGCATGTATATTGTGTATTTATTGTTATCATAAATAGAATCCACACAAACAGTTGTGCTTCTAGTGAGATAGATAAGGAAATGAACATGTAGGACATGAAAAGTAGCACCAGTGTGTGAGAAATGAAAACTGAGACTTTAATACACATTTCCCTGTGAGTAAGTATAAGCCTACAGTTGACCCCTACACCAAACCACAAGATAATGGATACACTAGCCTAGGAGGGTCAGTTAGGAGTGAGTTGCAGGTTACCAAGTTAGTGGCTTGTGACCATAAAGAAATTTTAGAGTTCTACACGACTCATAGTTGGTAAGTAGAAAAAAAAAAGAACAAGAATAACATTCTAGCTTAAATGATGTATACATAGGGAAACAAGACTTTGATGTAGGCCTATGTATATAAGTTAGCCAAAGCTATAGGAGATTCTTCTGGGAATCTCAATTACATCGATATTCCCTTAGTTCCCTAAATACATTTAACATAACTGAAATTACATGATACCCATCTATGAATTTTCAAACAAGAGATAATCTACAAAAACATTACTATGTGATTAAACCTTGAGAACTGTAAGCTATGAGATGAACATAACCGTGGAAATAAATCAAGAATTGTCATTAAGCCCACTGAAGGAAAAAAAACTACTGAATAAGTAGAAAATAAGGGAAATTAATTATTGCATCCATATACAACTAGAATAACACTATAGTTACATAAAAGATTACAATGAGAGTTTCAAAAATTTATATATGGGTATGGATTTATATTCATCTGTGTGTAGGTGCTGAATAACCTCAGGGATGCAAAACCCAAGTATTAGACGAGGGAGTCTATCGGAAAAAATGCATCAACAAGAAAACCATCAGGCATCTAAGCCGAGGTTGCGGAAGGCTCCCTGAGTCCTTCTATGAACATTGGAATAGAATTTAGGGCTATAAAGTGTCGGTACAGGGAACCCCCAAACCACCCCATGCAAAGAAAAACCTAGCATCACAATAATAGTAACGTTTTGAATTTGGAAAAATGGACTCCAGTAAGGTATGGAGGGTGGAACCGAAATGAGACCAACTTGAAAACACCAAAGTGTGAATTAGTGCTAACACTTCCCAAATTGTGCTCTTAAAACCTCCAAGTGAAGCACTAGTACATGTTATACCTGCAAAGATACAAGCCAAACATTAGCGTAGTAAGAAGAGGGAATGCCTTAGAGAAAGTTTCCATACAGAAAATGTGCGAGTCTGAGAAAATAAGACCCTTAACTGGTGAGAATTTTCAAAGCATGGTTGTGGATGACCCATATGCATAAAAGGGAAAAGAAATTGAGCTAAAATGAAAACCCTCAGAAACAATCTACCCATATAATATTTAAAAGAATGAAGAAGAGAATGTCAACCATTTAGCATCAGTGTTGAGATTTCTAAGAGAGCATCAATTGTATTCCAAGCTTAGCAAGTGCATCTTCTTTCAGAGAAATGTGCATTACTTGGGACATGTTGTTTCCCATGAAGACATAGGGTAGATCCAAAAAGGATAAGGACAATCATGGAGTGGACAACTCCTAATAATGTGGATGAGGTGAGATTATTCATGGGGTTGGATGGTTACTACAGGAGGTTCATCAAGAATTTCTCACGCATTACATATCCATGACATCCTTGTAGAGGAAAGGTAATAAGTTTGAATGGATAGAAGAATGTGCAACTAGTATTGAGGAGATGAAGGAGTTTTTGACCAATGCTCTAGTCCTTATGGTTGCAGATCAATATAAAGAGTTTGTAGTGTGTATAGATGGATGTAAAAGAGTACTTGGTGGAGTCCTTAACAGGAGGGATAGGTAGTGTGCTATGAATCCAAGAAGTTGAATGAGAATGAGAAAAACTATGTGACTCATGATCTTGAGTTGGTAGCACTTATTCACGCCTTGAAGATGTGGAAGCATTATCTTATTGGCAAGAGATTTGTATTGATGAGTGATCATAGTGGGTTGAGATACTTATTTGACCATCCGAATCTAAATGTCAAGCACGCTAGATGTTTGACTACCATTAATGAGTTTGACTTCGAGATCAGCTAGAATAAGGGAAAGGAGAACCTGGTTGTAGATGCTCTTAGGAGGAAGGTACACGTGAATCATATAGGAGCTATGAGATCTTATGGGACATATTTACATCATAGGATATTGCAGGATGGATAGTGAGATGACAGGTATATGGAGATTATGCACAGGTTAAAATAGAGTACAGGTACAAGTGATTGGGATCCATACTATTGTCTCACGGTAGATGGTTTGGTGAGATTTAGGGACAGGATCTGTGTGCCAGATTGCAATGATCTCAAGAATCTTATCATGAGGGAGTTTCACTTCAAACCATACTCAGGTCACCCAGGATATCAGAAGATGTTGATGTGGTGAACAAGTTCTAAAATTGGCCAAATCTGAGGAAGGAAGTGGCAAAGTTCAGCGCTATATTTTTGGATTGTCAGCAGGTAAAGGCAGCATGTAGGAATACAGGTAGTCTACTACAACCTATTATGATTCTCGAATGAAAATGGGAGGTCATTCCCATTGATTTCATTACAGTTCTTCCAAGGAAAGTGAGACAACATGATTATATTATGGTCGTGGTTGATAGGTTGATCAAGGTAACTAACTACATTCTAGTGAAGACTACATATTTAGCTAGTGGGGTGGCACAGGTTTTCATTAGGGAGACAATGAGATTACATGGTGTTCCAAGGAATATTGTGTCAGATGGGGATGCGAAGTTCACTTCCAAGTTTTGGAAGGAGCTATTTGCATATTTGGGTATAGAGTTTTCCTTCAGTAAAACCTATCATCCGATTAGATGGACAGACAGAGAGGGTCAACAAAATCTTGGAAGAAATGTTGAAGATGTATGTGATGATAGAAATGTTGAGGATTATCTTCCATTGGTTGAGTTTGCATACAACAATGGTTATCAGGAATCATTGAGGATGAGTCCTTTAGAGGAACTATATGGGAAGAGTTGTAATACTCCCATCAACTAGAGTGATCCAGTTAATAGGGTACTTATTTGATCAGATATGTTGGCAGACATGGAATAGGAAATGCAGGTTATAAAGAGGAATCTAAATGCAACACATGATAGACAAAAGAGTTATACATACTAGCATAGGGAATTCAAGAAGTTTCAGGTTGGGGAGCATGTGTATTTGCATATCAATCCCAAGAAGAGCTCTTTGAGGATTGGATCATGTGCCAAATTGGCAACATAGTATTGTGTGCCTCTTGAGATCCTTGAGAGGATTGGATTAGTGACCTGTCAACTTGCACTACCTCCAACATTGAAATTCCATTATGTTTCCCATGTTTCATTCCTTAAGAGGTATATAAAGGATGTTGATCATGTTATTGATTAGTCTGTATTATACATGGAGCAAGAAGGAGAATTTGAGTGAGAGCCTCAGTGAATATTGCAGTGAAAGTAACTCATGCTTAGGAATAGTTGCATAAAGAAAGTTAAAGTGAAGTGGAAGAACTTTGGGCTTGAAGAAGCTACATGGGAGATGGTGGATCAGATGTGGGCCATGTATCCTTCTTTGTTTTTCAGTGGAGGTAAATTAGTTTTGGTATGATCTTTCATATATGTTTGGCATATGTTTTGCTAATGTCTTGGCATATGTACATATGTATATGGATGCAGATATCGCCACGAGCTAAGCTATAAAGCTCCAATAAGAGGTATGGTTGTTATCCTGTCATATTGTCATGATGTTTTGCTTTTGAGCAGGTCATTCATTGTAAATATTGCAATGAGCTAAGTAATAAAGCTCCCTAGTGTTAGAAAATTATATATTACGGAGCAATGGAACACATAAAATATTGTAGAAATATAAACACAGAAAACGCATAAAACAAGAGAGACACAGATATACATGGTTCACCCAGTTTGGGCTACATCCACAGAGAAACAGCCAGTCCTTCTTTTATTATATTATCCAGCAAGCTAGAGATATACAACCTACAACAGATCCGCTGTAACACCCTCTTTACTCTCAATCTCCTCTCTCTTCCTCACTCAGAACACCAATATACATAGACGCAATACAATTCCCTCATATGTAGTGAGGGGTTGCCTTCTAGGTCAAAAAACCCTAAATTAAACATAAATTATACTGTCAGATCATCCGCCTAATGAATGGCCCAGATTGACTAGAATTTACTAGACTTTCACAAGGCAATTTTACATCTATTTTTAGATTCAGGGGCGTTGCCCCCGAACCCCCAGTCGGGGGGGATTTACCGCCCCACACCCCCCCACATGGAGGGGTGTACAATCTTCCTCTTGTATACATCTAGTTGAAACCTTTGAATACAGAAGATAATCAGGTTGCACACCCAACAATCTCCCACTTGGAGACTGATTATAACAACTCCACCGCTGCCTCATTTGCTAGACAGTGACTCCACTTTGGACCTAACTGTTTCTCATCTTCTTCATCATACTTGAAGACCAATTGAAACTGAGCAGGTTCTTAGTTTCTCCCTGGTTACAACTTTTGTTAGCATATCTGTACGATTCTAGCTAGTGTGTATCTTTTCCAGCTTCAACTGTCCATTTTCCAATGTTGACCATATGAAATGGTACTTGAGCTGTATATGTTTAGTCTTGGAATGAAACGCAAAGTTCTTTGCAAGATGTATGGCACTCTGGCTGTCACTGTATAACCTGCTCAACTCCTGCTTCTTACCCAATTCATCAAAAAACCTTTGTAACCAAATCATTTCTTTACTAGCCTCTGTAGCAACAACATACTCTACTTCTGTTGTTGAAATTGCAACAACACTTTGGATTTTTGAAACCCAACTAATAGTTGTTCCACCTACAGTAAATACATATCCTGTAGTGCTCCTCCTGCTATCTGTGTCACCTACCATATCTGCATCAACATATCCCTATAGAGCAATGTTTGAACCACCAAAGCATAATTCTTGATTTGTGGTACCTCCCAAATACCTGAGAATCCACTTCACTGCCATCCAATGTTCTTTTCCTGGATTGTTCATGTACCTACTTACAACTCCCACTGCATGTGCAATATCAGGCCTTGTGCAGACCATTACATACATTAAGCTTCAAATTGCTGATGCATATGGAACTTTAGACATATGAGCCATTTCTTCCTGAGTCTTGGGACATGCCTCCTTACTTAATTTGAAATGGCTAGCCAAAGGTATACTAACTGGTTTTTCATTCTACATATTAAACCTTTTCAACACCTTTTCTCTGTACTCACTTTGAGACAATGTTAATTTGCAATTCTTCCTATCTCTAGTTATTCTCATACTAAGGATTTGTTTCGCAGAACCCAAATCCTTCATTGCAAATGAATTTGCCAATTTTCTTTTGAGCACATTTATTTCCTGCATGTTAGAACCTGCAACTAGCATGTCATCCACATACAATAACAATATAATATAGCTGTCATCATTTTGCTTTTTCAGATAAACACAATGATTAGAGTGACATCTAGTATAACCTTATTTGGACATAAACTTGTCAAATTTTAGATACCACTACCTTGGAGCTTGTTTTAAGACATACAAGCTCTTCTTCAACCTACACACTAGTTTCTCCTTCCCTTTCACCTAAAATCCTTGTGGATGTTGCATATATATATCTTCTTCCAAATCCCTATGGAGAAAGGTTGTCTTTACACCTAACTTCTCAAGATGCAAATCTTCAACTGCTACTAGACTTAAAATAGTTCTAATTGAAGTTATTTTAACAATAGGAGAAAATATTTCATAAAAATCAATACCTTTCTTCTGTGCAAACCCCTTCACTACAAGTCTAGCTTTGTACCTTTGTTTTCCTCCATCTTCATCCTTCAGCCTGTAAACCCGTTTATTCTTCAATGTAGTGTTTCCTGCATGCAACCTGACTAAGTCCAAAGACTGGTTATGCATTAAGGAGTCCATCTCTTCTTCCATGGCTAGCTCCCACTTCTTCCTACTTTCAACTTGCATTGCTTCTTCATAACATTCAGGTTCACCAGAATCATTCAACAATAAATAATATAATGAAGGAGAGTATCGTTCAGGGGTTATACTTATCCTTGTAGATCTTCTAACTCCACTTTTAGGTGTTTGGGGTGCCTGTTTCTGTTGTGGTGGTAGTTGTTGTTGTGGTTTTTGATTATTAGCACCTTCACTTTTTCAGTGATCTCATCAAGAACTGTGTATTCCTTGTTTTCTTTTTCCTGTTTCTTTTCCTACAACTAATTATTATACAAGACCTTTTCATTGAATATTACATCTTTGCTCCTAATGATTTTGTGATCTTCATAATCATATAAGAAATAACCAAAATCATTAACACCATATCCAATAAAGGTACATTTCTTTGATTTTGCCTCAAGCTTTGTTCTATTTTCTTCATTAATATGGACAAAGGTCTCACAATCAGAAGGCTTTAAAAAGAAGTAGTTTACCTTTTTACCTGTCCATGCTTCCTCTGGAGCACCACCATCCAAGGAACTTGAAGGCCCTCTACTTATTAGATAAATAGCAGTATCTACAGCGTCTGCCCAAAATTGTAAAGGTAATCCTGCATGCAATCTCATGCACCTTGCACACTCCATGATTTTTCTGTTCATCCTTTCTGACACACCATTTTCTTGTGGTGTTCTTGGAACTGTCTTCTCTCTGCGAATTCCATGCTCTGAACAGTACTTGTCAAACTCTTTGCTGCAATATTCACCTCCATTGTCTGATATGAGACACTTCAATTTCTTTCCTCTCTCAATCTCAACCAAAGCTTTCCATTTCTTGAAAGTATCAAATACATCAAATTTATTCTTAATACAATAAATCCAAGTTTTTGTAGCTGCCTCATCAATAAATGTAACATAATAACGAGACCCACCGAGAGATGATACCTGAGCAGGTCCCCATACATCTGTATGCACAAGCTCTAAGTTTTCACTCTTCTTTTCTTTCCCAACTCTAAGAAATATAACTCTCTTCTGTTTTCCATAAATGCAATTCTCACAGAAGTCCAAATCAACATTCTTCAAACCCGGGAAAAAATTCCTTGAGTGAAGAATCTTCATCCCCTTTTCACTCATGTGTCTGAGTCTATGATGCCATAATGCTGCATCTACTCCTTTGGAATTTAAAGCATTAACAAATTTAGAAATACCATTGCATAAATACAATGTACAACCTTTTCACCTTTTGCTATTACCAGGGCTCCTTTGGGGACCTTCCAAGCTTTACCTGTGAAAGTTGTCACACAACCTTCACTGCCTAATTACCCTATTGAAATCATGTTTTTCTTCAGATCTGGAACATGCCTTACCTCCTTTAGTAGCCATTGGTTTCCATTCTGCTATTTTATAAGAACCTTACCCATTCCAACAATTTTACAAGGTTTATCATCACCCAAACGGACTTGTCCAAAATCTCCTTGAACATAGTCATGAAAACATTTCTTATCAGGTGTGGCATGGAATGAGGCCCTTGAATCTACCACCCAGGAATCAATAATATTTTCGAAATAAAGAATCAAAGCATCTTGTAACACCTCACCTGTCACATTTGCTTCATGATTGTTTTCTTGCTATGCATCTCCTTCTTTTCCCTTTCGAGATCTACAGTCTTTTTGTGTCCGTTCTTTCCGCATTTCCATCACACTAACCTCGATCTGGACTTGGATCTGCCTTTCCTGGATTTACTGTGATATCTTGATCTCTTTCCTCTTTCCATTTTTCTTCCCCTAGACTCTGCACTCAAAGCATTACCTGATGTCTCATCGGAGCTTTTCTGTCGCATTTCCTCGCTAAGGATAGCACCGACAGCATCATCAAACTTTAAAGTACTAGTGATCCAGGTGGATTTTGGTGGCCACCCATCTATCCCATTTGGACCCCTGCAACTGTCTCTTTCAGTTTTTCAGCTTCCGTAATTGTAGCACAATTTACTATTTTTAGCAGTCTTTTCGGGTCCTGAACTTCCGGATCCGTTTTGAGGCCCTAAATGACGTTTTTTAGGAAATATTGGGGCAACATGGGTCCATGGACCGATGTTTCCCTTCCCAAAGTGGTAGTTCTCAGATATATCTTTCTAACGAGCTATCATACGCATCAAACGGAGATCGTATGCCAAAGTTACGA
>APFE030376385.1:82783-112142 GCA_000404065.3 Pinus taeda | reverse complement strand
CTTCAATAATGTTGTTAGAGGTGCTGCTATTCTCCCATAATTCTTAACAAACTTGCGATAATACCCTGTCAACCCAAGAAATCCTCGCAGATGCTTTATGGATGTGGGATTTTTCCATTCCTTAATGGCTTTAATTTTGCTAGGGTCTACCTTAACTCCTTCATGAGATACAATATGACCCAAATATTCCACCTCCTGGACTCCAAAGAAACATTTGGATCTTTTTGCATATAATTGTTTCTCCTCCAATAGTTGTAGCACCCTGTCAACATGTTCAACATGATCCTTCCAAGACTTGCTGTAGATTAGTATATCATCAAAAAATACTAACACAAATTTTCTAAGGAATGGTTTGAAAATTGAATTCATCAAACCTTGAAATGTTGAAGGTGCATTGGTAGGGCCAAAAGGCATGACCAAAAATTCATAATGACCCTCATGAGTTCTAAATGTTGTTTTCGGAATGTCCTCAATCTTCATTCTGTGATTTGATGATATCCTTAATGAAGATCCAACTTGGTGAAGTAAATTGATCCATTCAATTCATCAGTAATTCATCAATGACAAGAATGGGAAACTTATCTTTAATAGTGAGCTTGTTGATCTCCCTATAATCTGGACACATGCGCCATGATCTATCCTTCTTGTGCACTAATACTATTAGAGCAGAGAAAGAACTTTGACTCGGTTGAATTATACCAGCCTCTAGCATTCGTGCAACCATACGTTCCATTTCACTCTTTTGGGCATAGGGATATCTGTATGGCCTGATGTTTGGAGTAACACTTCCTGGAATCAGATGAATAGTAGCATGATCATGATCATGAATAGGTGGGAGACCTTTGGGAGTCTCAAATACCTTGGAATGATTGTTCAAGACCTTTTATAGATCTAGAGAAATAGGTGATTCCAATGTGGAAACATCTAGCAAACCTAATTGTGCAATTACACGCCTTTGTTCCTTTTTTAGAAGCTTTGTCATATCGCTAGAGCTGATTATCTTTCCCGGTTTCCCTACAATACCCCTTAATTCAACTTCCTTTCCGTCCACAGAAAATCTTATGAAAAGTTCTTGAAAATTAAAAGCTATTGTACCCAAGGATTGTAGCCATTGGACTCCTAGTACAACATCAGCAGCTCCCATTGGAATGGAAAGCATTGGGCTAGTCAATACATATTCTCCAATCGATAGCTTGATATTATGGCACTTTCCAGAGCAATTTATTGTTCCTCCATTTGTAACCATCACTTGACACTCTGGTGCTGGATATAAGAAGCAATTCAATTCTTTTGCTACCTTACAATGAATAAAATTGTGAGTACTTCCTGAATCAATCAACACTATTACCTTTTTCTTCTTGATTTGTCCTTCTATCTTGATGGTTTGAGGAGTGGTAATTCCCGCCAATGCATTACAAGATATGGTCGGATTCATTTGTTCTTCATCTAGGCTTTGTTCCTGGAGTATATCCTCTTCTTTTGACCTTTCTTGCTCCTTTTCTTCTTCCTCTTCACAATCTATGTAGAATAATTTCCTCTTAGCACACTTATGACCTTTAGTGTATTTGCTATCACAACTGTAACAAAGCCCTTTGCTCTTTTTTCTTCCAATTGTTGTGGTGTCAACCTTATAGGTTGTGGAAGACTAGCGGCAACAACACTTCCATCTTTATAGCTGTGAGTGGTATGCTTCCTGGTTGCCATAATTTTGCTTTCCATTTTTCTTGCTAACCTGAATTCCTTCTCTAATGAATCAGGTTCCCAAAGGTGAACATCATGTTGGATATTATCCTTTAAAGACCCTATGAACACATCATCCTATGCTCCTCTGGAATATCTTTTACCCTTATGTTCAATTTTTGGAACTCCTCAATGTGCTCCATTATTGAACCCTTTTGTTTGAGACTTATCAATTGGCTAAAAAAAGTGTTGCTTTTTGTATCCTCATAATGTGCCACAATTCTTCCGTAAAAATTGCCAAGTGATAAAATTTACGAGAGCAAAGCCATTGATACCATACAAACTGATTTCGTTCCAAATATAAAGTTGCCATACGTACCTTTTGTGTTTTTGCACATTATTGAGATCGAAAAATTGCTCCATCTGTAATATCCATGTTGCGGGATCCTTGCCATCAAACTTCCTCATATCGATTTTTGGAATATGATGGGTCTTCGATCCCACATTAGAGTCTATGGAATCATGATTAACATTTCTTTTGTTCTCATCATGAGTTTCCTTTACTACCCTTTCACCCTTAATGACCATTTCTTGTAGCAACTTATTCATATTTGTCTTCAAATCATCCATGTCTGTCTTCAAATCTGTCTTCCAATCATCCATCTTAGCTTCCACGCCATTTATCTTAGATTCCATGCCATTTATCTTAGCTTCTATTAGCTTTTGTGAGGCTAGCATTTTTTTCACTTGGTCTTGTAATTTTGATATATAGCGCGAAAATCTCTGAAATTCGGACCCGAGCTGCAGTGCGATGTCTTCTCAAATGGGTTTTTTTTCGACTTCTGAAATGTCGCAGAAAAAAAGTTATACTGAAAATGCTACGATGACCTATTTGGAGCAGTGAAACCCTAGAATCCAAAGCTCTGATACCAAATGTTATGAAACCATCTCAAAAAAAGATAGAAAAGATAGATCAACGCCTTAGAATTCAGCCTCTTCGAGGGGGAAACCTCCTTTACATTACATAAATGAACAATTCTTGGATGTTACAATTGACAAACCTCCTTTCTATATATAGGAGTCTAAGGAGTCACCGATATACCCAGCCGACCTAACAATAATAATATAAAGCCACAAAAATAACAATAGAGGGATTCTATGGGGCACAGTAATAACAATATGGGGGAAATAGGGGCACAACAATATTAATAAGGGGTACAACTACCATAGTAATAGGGTAATCACTAGCATTATAGGGACCCAACAGACTACCTCCAAACCATTCACCAAATGAAAGGGTATGAATCCGGTCGCATTTCTCACCGAAGTTTCGATATGCCTACAGAGTCAAGTACAAGATTAAATTCAAATTTCTTTTATGAACTCTGATCATTCTTTGAAACATGTGCTTAAGGAATTTGTTGATAGCCTCAACTTCTCCATTAGCTTGTGGGTAGTATGGAGTAGAACTATCATGTGACAGTCCTAACTAGGTGGCCAACTCAACCATCATGTGATTATGAAAATGTGATCAATGATCTTTAACTATGGCTTGTGGTACACCAAATCTGGAAACCACATGGTTGAAGAAAAATAAGTGGTTGTTTCACCACTTTTGTTCAATGTTTACATCGCCTCGGCCCATTTGGTAAATAGTCAATGGCGACTATAATATACCCATGCCCCCCGGCTGAGGTGGGGTTACATGTCGTAAAGTCAATTCCCCATTTGGCGAATCGGCCAATAGCAACGACTGGATGCAGTGGTGCAGGTGGTATTCTAGTTTTTTAGTTAAATATCTGGAAAGCATGGCAACTTCTGACAGCAATAATGCAATCTTTGAATATGTTTGGCCAGAAGTAACCAACATGGAGAATTGTTTGTGTGGTAGTGTAACCAGATAAATTTCCACCACAAGCACTTGAATAAAATTTATTCAAAGCTTTTTCGGCTTCCTCATGAGTGAGGCACCTATGTAAAGTCATATTGACACCACAACGATAAAGCGTATCACCATTGATCAGATAATATTTGGCTTGGTATCTAGTACATTGCCATTCAAAGCAAGAGGTATTAGGCCTAAAAGCTTGGGTTTGGAGATAGGCCAGTAAATCTCCATACCATGGATGACTTGATGAGATAAGAAACAGAAACTCATCCAAGATGGATAATTTTGATGTTAAATCATTGGAGGATGAGGGAAGATAGCAAAGTAACTCGGCGAAGATTAGAGATTTCTTTGGTTTAGATTTGATGAATACTAAATCAAACTCCTACAAAATAACTATCCATTTTGAATATTTCCCCCCTGACAATTGACATGACAAAATGTATGTCATAGGGTTGTGATCCGATATAATGGTAGTTTTACGAAGGAGGATGTAATGACGAAAACGTTGCATAGCTTGAACGATTGCCAAAGCTAACTTTTCTACATAGGAATACTTACTTTCTGTATCATTGAGAATAAGACTCAAGTAATAAATAGGATGTTCAATTCCACTTTCTTCTTGGACTAATACCATGCCAATGGTTGTATTTGTAGCAGCGAGATATAGGTAATAGTCTTATTGATAGTTGGGGGCATACATTAATGATGCTATAATCAGGGAATCTTTAAGAGTATCAAAGGAATCTTGCACAACCTAATCCCAATGGAAGGGTACCCCTTTCTGCAATAGACATGTAAAACCTTCAGCCAACTCAGCATAGTTTGGAATGAACCTCCTCAAAAAAATTTCCTTCCCTTCAAGTCTCTGTAACTGTAACAAGTTTGAAGGTGGAGGCAAGTCAAGGATTTTCTAAACCTTGATTGGGTCAAGTCGAATTCCATATTTTGAGACTACAAATCAAAGAAATCGACTAGAGCAAACAAAAAACACACATGTGTGGATTGAGTCTTATCTTGTAGTGTCGACACCATAAAAATATTGCTCTCAAATGTTGCGAGTGATCAGTCTGCTTTTGTGAATGAGCAGGTAAATCATCAAGATAAGGTTGAACAATGTGCTTGATGTCATGGAAGGATAATTCATTGCCCTCTGAAATGTAGCCCCTACATTCCTCAAACCAAAAGGTAACTTTCAATAGGCGAATGTGCCCCACGGACAAATAAATGATGTTTTGGATTGGTCCTGTGGGCAGATATTGATTTGATTGTAGCCAGAAAATCCATCCATGAACAAAAATATTTCACATCCAACACATTCATCAATAATCTGGTCGATAAAGGGTGTAGGATAATTAACTTTTGGACATGCTTTATTTACATCCCTATAATTGACAAACACTCGAATTATCCCTTGTTTTTTCATAACTGAAACAATGTTAGATACCCAATCAGTAAGAGGTACAGGGAAATTGAAGCTAGCACGCAAAAGTTTTTCAAACTCTGCTTTAATGGAAACAACTTTCTTAGTATGAATAGGTTGAAGCTGATGTCACTCGTTTGATATCAGGATACATTTTAATCTCATGTTCAACAATGCTTGAATCAATTCCTGGCATCTCCTCATAAGACCATCCAAAAATATCTCTAAATTCACGAAACAGAGCACGGTAATTATCAAGTTCCAATGGAGAACAAGATTTGCCAACATGAATGTTCTCTACAATGTTAGGCTTGGTTGAAATGTTTATAGAAATTGTTTCTTCTATGTTTGACAAATTACACTTAGAATCTACACTATCTATCCTAATAGAATTCGATAAGAAATCAACGATTGATGGGTGGTTTAGTTCATTTCAATAATCTTCATTGTCATCTGGAAGATGGGAATGATGATGATAATCTTCCCATGGTTCCTCTCCTATCATCATTGATTGGATGATTCCTTCATTCGTAGAATGTATACATGAAAAAGGATTTGAAGAGGAACCATATTATAATGACCTATCTACCCATACAAAAGTTAAGTGCAGATTTGGGTTTGTCGCACAAGCCTGAAAGATTGATTTCTATGATAATTCAATGGGGCTTACATCAACATCTCAATATTAATATAAAATTCAACTTGGTTGGAAATCCTCCCTAAATTAGATGAGGTGGAGGAAATCATGTTGCAAGTCTCTATTCTTTCCACTTCCACCAAATCAGATGGTGACGGGAGAGTAAAAGTGCCCATTAGGGAAGGCTCCTTAAAGAGACCTACTCCAACACTTTGAAGTGACAGTGGGGGTCCATGTACCAATGGAATGCTTCCCATATCTTGTGAACTATTGGCAAAGAAGGCTAGCTGATAAATGACTGTGATTCCACCCTTAAAAGGGAATGCAATAGTATGAAAGTACATGGAAACCATAGCAGCCAAAGCATATACCCAAGGCCTTCCCAATAAAATGTCGTAATTGAGGGTTTCGTCAACTACCTCAACTTCAAAAGTAATTGTGTTGCCCCCTAGTTTGATTTTCAGGTTACTCAAAATCCCACATGGAGTATATGTTCTTCCATCAAAGGCTTTCAACGTGGTTGGTGATTGTGACAGTGGCAGTGAACCCAATGTTTTCCAGTAGCTCATGGACATAATGCAAGTAGATGCCCCCACCTCAATAATAGTTTGGTGAACATTTTTATTGAGAGCTTTTACTTTGATTAGGGAAACTAATTGCATCGGTAACTGTGGTGAATATTCCGCATGGTTAAAAACCACAAGATTTGAATCCGTAGGATCTATTCCACCTTTTGTTGACAGTAAACCATGTTTCTAGGAGGGACAATTTTGCAACACCTCAAGTCTCGACATAGTGGAAGGTGATTGAGAAAGATCTTCTACTATGTTATAGTTTTGGGCTGCTCGAGCCCGAGGGTTGAATGTCGATTTGTCCACAACTCTCTTTGGTGGTTTTATTTTCAATTCAGGTACAATGGGTGGAACAACTTCAGATGAAGTCGAGGTTGAAGGATTCGGTTGATCAATGGCTTGATTATTTGACGACGATGGATTTCCATAATCTTTGTTTCTTGTTGACATCAAAACATTGGTTTGTGGCTTTTTGATAGATAACATAAGTACTTGGGATGTGGAAGCATGGTTTGTTGCAACCAAATGTCTCTCTGGGATTGGAAATAGATCACTCAACACCACTGATGTGTTTGAAGTCTTTAAAAGTTTAGATACCTTAGAGTGATGTGGACAATCCCTTGTATAATGCTCATCGTTACATATCAAACATGGATAATGAGGTTTCCTTGCCGAGGTAGAAGAATCAGATGATTTCTCTGGAGGGGGAATTTTCTTGCTTCTTTTGGTTCTTCCCATTTTTCTTGCCTACTGGTTGCTTTGGATTTTTGCCTTTGTTAGATGAGACAACATTAATCTCGGAAGCAAGAGTATTTTCTGATGCATTGGTAGTTTGATTGGAAACATCAAGAGTTTGACCAGATGGTCTTCCTGCTGAATGTGTGCTTGAAGAACCAATCACACCATCGCTAGCATGAGAGTCCTTACTCAATTATGGAGGAGGTGGAATAGTGAAAGCTGGTTGAGGTGCATTAGGAAATTTATTATAAATCATGCCAGATTATGTGTAAATCAAATCCAAGTATTGGGCATGAGTAATGACTTGCTCTTCTATTACAACTCCACCTTTTTCCACATCCTTGGTGATTGATGGCAACAAGGATTTTATGAACCACTCAGCTAAAAGTTGTCCGGGAACATATGTCTTAACCATTCGACGACGATGCCGCCACTCATGAATGTGATATGATATATGGGTAGAAATAGTTCGTTTAAAGTTGGTTAGGAGTTCCGTTCCAGTATTGTATTTGATAGGTAACTGGAAGTGGGTCAAAAAAGTAGTGGCTAAAGTGGTGAAGTTATCGAAAGAGGCTCTTGATAATTCAATGTACCATTTAGCAGTTGGACCAGTAAGTGTTCTTTGGAAAAGGCAAATTCTGACCGAATCATTGTTTAAGGAATTAGATGAACACCAAACCGAAAGGTCATAACATGATTTGATGGCTCTTCTCTAGGATTTTCGTTAAACTTCAGAATGTCAGATGGTAACTTATGCGGAATTACCATCCACCAAGGTGCATATAAGATTGGATCATTAGTGAGCCGATTTAAATCTAGTAATTCTAAAGTTGCTAAAAATGGTAATTGTCGATTCAAGTCAGGTTGAGCATACCCAAGATATGATGGAATTCCCTTAGCAATAGGTCTTTGCATACCAACATAGGGAATCTGCATTTGGTAACCTTGGTATGGTTGTTGAACACAACCAGTATAAGTTGGTTGTTGATAACCAGGTTGAATATGTGGTTATCCATAACCTACAAAGCCTTGTTTACCAAGACCTTGGCAAGCTTGATATTGACCAAAACCAGGTTGAGCTTGTGAAACAAGTACAAACTGGGGTTGCAACTGCTGGAATTGGGGTAGTTGAAATTGAGGCTGCCACAGTTATTGAATCAACTGTTGTTGTTGTTGGTACAACTATTGTGGGTTCAATGGTTGTTGCTGTCCAGCAATGAAAGGTTGGCCAGGTTGTTAATAAACTATACGAGTGTAAGCCTAGGTCAGTTCAGATAAGGGTACACTAATCTGAGGTTGTTGCTAAACTCTAGAAACAAGTGGGTTTTGTACAACAACTTGAGGAATTTTAACTTCTTGACTTGAAACTTGTGATTGCAAGGTAGAAGGATCAGTTTGAATAGGTTGAGATGCAACAGTTTGAACTTGTGATTGTGGTACAGTAGTAACAATAGGTGTAGTAGGAATAGTTGACACAATTTGCATTCGTTGTGTTGGATACACAAGCCTTGGTTGAACTGGCATCGTTGGTTGCCATTGACAAACTCTAATTCCATGTTGACCTTAACACTGTGGGATATTACCATATGGTAGTCCCCTGAAATAATGAGGATATAGTGAATAAGCATATTGCACTCCATATGGTGGCAATCCAGTATTTAATGGATACATAGGTCTTTATTGACCAGATTTCCCAACTTGATACTGATATGCAGGATTAAACTGTTGAGTTCCCATTAGAGAGGAACTAGGTAAAATTCTGATTGAGGACATGGGTGATGACCATGGTCTGGAAGCAACCCCTGAGTGGGTTCCAAACAATGATTGGTAACCAACCGGGATAGATGACTCACCATACAGGTGTGGTATAAAACATCGAAGAAGTTACAAAAAAATATTCTGCTATAGCTGCATCAGATGATACAGTCTGGGATGTTGATGGTTTTTTAGCCATAGTTAACTGACCCAAAAGTTTTCCTAAAGATTCGATGGGCACTTGAAAAGAAGCAAGATCAAATGAAGCAAAGAAATTAGGAGTATTAGGGTAAAGATAAAGCCCAGTTCCAAAGTGAAATGGGGTTCCAGGTGTGGAATCTTCTTCCAGTTCTTCCTCTATGGCAATCAAACTTGGTGGAAGAACTTCACCATCAAGTCCATAAAATATGTCTGGTGTTAATGAAGTTGAAGTCTCAATAGTTACTGATGTCTGAGGGGTAACCGGTTGATTTTATTTTGGTAAAGTAACAACTTCTGAATGTTCAAATTCGAAGTATATATGTTCAAGTCAATGAAAAACAATTACAGTAAGAGGTTCCTGAACAACTTCAGGTTCAGATGTAACTTGTGTTTGAATTGGGATAGATTCGGGATTAACTTTTGGTTGAACTGATTCAAATTCAGAAGTAATTTCTTGTTGAACAATTTCAAGTTGAGGATCAAATTGTGGTTGAACAACTTCAGTTACTATTTCACTACGATCAGTGGTAATGCCTTCAAGTAATTGTGAAACTTCTTCTTTAGGAATGGATGTACCAAAAATATTTGGAGTAATTGGAGTCTTTGTACTTACCAAAATAGATGATTCAGGTAACTTAGATGAAGAACTAAGATTTCTTGATGTACTAGACTCAGTTAAGCGAGATTGCTTTGCCCAAACTGGTGTCACTTCGGGAGGCAAAGGTGGTTTGCTCACTGTTCTCTATGAACAACAGGGTATGGGTTGATGTTCCTCCACGATTACTGATTAATTTTATTACCAAAAAAGAAATGAACAAAAAGGTGTATAGTAGGCAAAATCTTTACAAGCAACTGTGAACTGCAAAATACCACCTGGCGAACCAAGAAGCATGAGTAGGAAATCTCCTCGAATGCTATGTTCAGTGTATCAGAATTGACAAGGTGGCTAACTCGGTTACTTAAGGATGGATAGAAACCTAGAGTTGTCCTCACATATATACCCGAAGGTACGTGGAAGCCCAGTCCGTATAAGCACTGTCTAATGCAAAACCGCACAGTGAGATCATTCCCATATACTTTATGTAATGTAACAATGCCCTATATACCTAAAGTTACGTGGTCAAGCTATGATATACTCACGTACATGGAATGAGGTATCATACTCGGGATGTATTGTAGACAAGTTAGTGATAGCTACTTTGTTTTATGACATCGGAACACGTCTCTCGCCTAGAATCACTAAATGTTTGTTGGCATTATGACACAGGTTTAGCACTATGGGACAGGTGTTGTCCTTGATGGCAACTCACTCAGATGGAAGATCTCAGTTCAAGCTCTCAGAATTAAAGAAAAATAGCTATACACAGGTTCTGCTTAACCAAGTCATGTATACACGCAGGTTTGACAATCAAAAGGCGCATATACATATGCACACACTTTCATGAAAGGAAAAGCATGTACATGTGGGAAAACTAATTTTTGGACCATGGTATTTAGTCCTTGGTATTTGGACATATGGTTTTGGACCATGGTATCTCGTTTGAAGTGTTGAACCCAGGTATTGAGTCCATGGTATTGATTCTCTATGATTTAGGACCACGGCATTGAGTAAGGCCTAAAACTATAAAAGGGGGAAGAGATCATTAGGCAAAGGCATTGACTCAAGCATTGAATATCTTATGAAGAGCAAGATCTAGAATTGGGTTATGGTGCATTGCTAGATCTGAACCAAGGAGGAACCTGAGCGCTAAAACATGGATAAGTTCTATTGATGGGTCAAGAACTTAAGGCTTGAATAGTAGTATCTTTGTGTGATTTTGATCTGTTATATTTGGTGCATGATTATATCTATAAATCTGATAATCTGGGTATAACGGATGTCTGAATAAGTGAAAAGGGTAAATTATCTTTTATAGATCTATACACAGGTTCGGCACATCATAGGCGCGTATACACGCAGGTTCAGTAAGTCAAAACAGTGTCGGCCTTAATACAACAGCATATGCATGCGGGTTTCTACATATTGAAGTAGCGTACGTCTCATGAAATATGTTTTAGCTGCTTATGTTCATAAAGATAATCTTGACAGAGGTAAGGAACCAGTTAGATGGAACAGAAAATAGAATGTAAGTAAGAAGAGCTATTATACACATTAAGACAATGATGGATTTTCAATTAGTGATGAAGATGAACAATGTAATGATTATAGACTTTTGATGGCTTTTGAAGATGATGATTTCTTAGATGCTATGGATGAAGATGATCTCTATGAAGAAATTTCTAAACTTAAAAAATATATTTAGAAGAAAAGAGTATCATCATAGATACTCTGACATTCCAACTTGCTGAAAAGGAAAAACACAATGAAAAGTTAGAATGTGAAATTGTGGGACTTAGAAAAGATATTGAGCAAACAAAAGCTCTTAATCTAAGATTTGCTAAAGGATCTGAAACTTTAGATGAGATTATCGAAGTGCAGAATTCTCCTCTAATCAAGACAGGTCTTGGATATTTCGAAGAAGCATCTCAAGCATAGAATCCATCCACCTCTAAAAGTTATCTAGATGCAGCAAGGAGAAGTGCAGAGGCTAACAATAACAAAAAAGGCATAAAGCAAATCACCAGGTAAATCGGGGGCAATTTACTTCAAGGATGAACAGAAGTTACAACCAACCATAGGTAAATCACTCTAAATTAGCATATGGAAACTACAATCACCTGGATTGTAGGTTTGATAATCACAGGAATTTCTCCAATGGCCAATGTTTCTCTTGTCATAACTTTGGACACAAAGCTGCTCAATGCGTTGCCTACAAGACCATCATGACTAGAGAAGCATGAAATCAAAGGAGTATGACTGGGATCATGCAAAGGACTTATAATAAATTTTCTGCCCTTGAAAATGAAATAGAATGTTCTATTTGTAACAACTTCAGTCATGAAGATTCTGAATGCAGGAGTAGATTTCGACAAACAACTCAGAAGGAGCAAGCTTCATTGAGTCCCAAAACATGGAGACAGAAAGAATCACAACCAAAAATATGTGGTATAGCCTTATATACAGAAGGATATGAGAACCAGTGGTACATCAATAGTGGATGCTTGAAACATATGACAGGTGATAAAGAAAAACTTCAGTCGTATAGTGCCTTAGAAAAGGAAAGGAAGGTCTCATTTGGAAATGACACCCCTGCACTCATAAAAGGTAAAGGTTCTATTATTTTGAAAGAAAATGTCAAAGATGGAAATGTTATCTATGTTGATGGCTTAAAGCAAAATCTATTGAGTGTTAGTCAAATGTGTGATCAAGGAAATGAGGTAATATTTCGATTAAATGGATGTATTGTTTATGAGCTTGACACAGGAGAAACAGTGATCAAAGGCATAAGAACTCCAAATAATTTATACATACTCAAGGGAGTACAACAACAATGCTATCTAAGGAAGAATGATGAACACTAGCTATGGCACAGAAGATTGCAGCATCTAAGCTTCTCTCAAATAAGGAAAGCGTGCAAATGTCAGGTGGTTTGTGATCTCCCTGACATCAGAATTCCAAACAATACAATATGAAAATCATGTCAGTTTGGCAAGCAAACCAGAACTAATTTCCCTGAGAAGGAAGGATCAGCTAGTATGCTACTTGAACTTATCCATATTGATGTATGTGGTCCATCCAGGAAAATGTCACCTTGAGGAGAAGAATACTTCATATTGTTCATTGATGACTTTTCCAGGATGTGTTGGATAGGACTTCTGAAGCATAAAGATGAAGATTTTGAAAATTTCAAAGCATTCAAAGCCTTGGTTGAAAACAAATCAGATCACAGAATCAAATGCCTCAGGTCTGATCGAGGAGGGGAATTTACCTTAGATGAATTTTTCAATTTTTGTGAAGAACATGGAATAAGAAGGGAATTCTCTACTATACAGTCTCCTCAACAAAATGGATTAGTGGAAAGGATGAACATGATGGTTCAACAAATGGCTCATGCTATGCTTGATGAGTCTAGAACTCCTACAACTTCTGGGGTGAAGCAACAATTGCTACCGTTACTATTCTCAACAAGACAAACGACACTCAGACTCCTCATGAACTTTGGTATGGTAAGAATACTACAGTAAAATACTTCAAAATTTTTGGAAGCAAATGTTACATCAAAAAGATCCATGAAAACCTTGGCAAGTTTGAACCTAGAGCAGATGAAGGAATTCTCCTTGGTTACTCTCCTTATAGCAAAGGATATAAGTGTTACAATAAAATACTTGGAAAAATTGTTGAAAGTATTGATGTAGTGGTTGATGAAGAAGGAAATATTCCTAGGCAGGTAAAATCTGAAGATTTCAAAGATGATGAATACTATCCTTCAACATCAAATCAGACTTATGATGAAGAAGAAACCATTGAGGCACCAGAAGAATAGATAAGAGTAGAAGAAAAGACTCCATCCAGGTACGTTTAAAAGAATCATCTAGAAACTCAAATTTTGGGATAGAAAGAGGTAGGTGTACAAACAAGAAGAATTATTTTAGAAGCTTCAAGCTATTTAGCATTGCTCTCCTCCACTGAACCATGAAATGTAAGTGAAGCATGCAAAGATGAATGCTGGGTCAAGGCCATGAATGAAGAACTTGAGCAAATTGAAAAGAATAACACTTGGGAGTTGGTTCCTAGACCAAATGATAAGAATGTCATAGGGACAAAATGGATATTCAAAAATAAGTTGAATGAAAATGAAGATGTTATTAGAAACAAGGCCAGACTTGTTTGTAAAGGGTATGCTCAACAAGAAGCTATAGACTTTGAAGAAACTTTTACACCAGTTGCTAGACTTGAAGCCATAAGAATGTTCCTTGCTCTTTCTAGTTTTCAGAAGTTCAAAGTATTTCAAATGGATGTGAAATCTGCCTTTTTAAATGGAGACTTGGACGAAGAAGTGTACATTGAGCAACCAGATGGATTCATGCTTGGAAATGATTCAAAACTTGTATGTAGACTTACAAAGGCACTCTATGGTCTTAAACAGGCTCCAAGGGCTTGGTATTATCATCTAGACAAATATGTCCATCAACAAGGTTTTTCAAAAGGATCAACAGATAACAATCTATATGTAAAAATTGATAATCATAAATTGTTAATACTTGTCATGTATGTTGATGATATCATATTTGGTAGCAGTGAAGAAGCCATGAGTCAAACGTTGCTTTGGTGATGCGGAAAGAATTTGAAATGTCCTTGCTTGGTGAGCTGACATATTTTCATGGTTTACAAGTCCAACAAAATAAAGGCAGTATCTTTTTATCACAAACCAAGTACCTCAAGGAGATCTTGAATAAATATGGCATGCAAGATTCGAAACTAGTATGTACCCCTATGGTAACAGGATGCAGCCTCAGCGCAAATAATGATTCAGCAGTAGTACATCAACCAACCTATAGATCCATGATTGGTAGTCTGCTCTATCCGACAGGTACCCGACCAGACATCATGCATACAGTGGGAATAGTTCGAAGATTCCAGGAAAATCCAAAAGAAGCACACCTTTAGGTAGTTAAAAGAATGTTCAAATATCTTCAAGCAACGCAAAACTATGGCTTATGGTATCCTAGAGATACAAATCTCACACTTCAAGCATATACAAATGCAGATTGGGCAGGAAGCGTGGATGACAGAAAAAGCACTAGTGTTGGTACATTCTTTATGGGTTCCAAATTAGTATCTTTGTTCAGCAAGAAACAAAGTTCAATTGCTTTATCTATAGCTGAAGTGGAATATGTGGTTGTTGCGTCTTGTTGCACACAACTCCTTTGGATGATGCAAATTTTGCAAGATTTTCAAATCACTTGTACTCCACCTATCTCCATTTTATGTGATAATACAAGTGCAATCAGTACTTCAAAAAATCCAGTCATGCATTCAAAGACCAAGAACATACCTATCAAATATCATTTTCTCCTAGAAAAAGTGCTTGAATAAAAGGTCAAATTGGAGTATGTTCCCTCCAAGGAATAGGTTGTTGATATACTCACCAAACCACTTCCCAGGGACACATTTGAATACCTCAGAAAAAATCTGGGAGTAGTTGATGCATCATCTTGCTGTTGAAACTTGTCTATTTCAAACAAAAGTGGTTGTACATGATTTTAATGAGGGGAATTTGCGTACATATGCTTGTTTATGTGGATACAGTCACGCATATGTTGGTTTTAAGACAAGAAATGGGCCAGGCTCAAGATGAAAAGACTCTGATATGGGTCTAACAGAGACCATTTAGCACAGGTTCAGGGGGAGCATATATATACTTCTAATAATGCATTGTTGGCATTATCTTAGAATATCTTGGTTCAAGTTCACAGTGTTTTTTGGTTTCAGCTGGAACAGGTGTAGAAGGAGAACATGGTTTCTAGTTTGAATGATGATTGACAGATGCTGTTGATGATAGTTGTTGATGACTATCATAGTCTTGTTGTAGATATTTTGTCTCTATGTCATGTATTTCTTTTCTTATCAAGGTCATGTAACGACCTATTTTGGTTTCCCCACTATGCCTGGGATGGATGATGTAATGTTCTTGTTTTATCATGTGTAAAACTTTTATGTATTCCCACTTGGTTGGGTGGATAAGTCAATATTGGTATAAGCCCACTTGGTTGGGAGACAGATGTATGTATGAGTCTTTGGTGATAGGAAGGTCATTTATGATTTATAAAGTCATGTTTCTTCATGTAGAACATCTTCTTGCAGACCTTGCCTATAGTCAGGGGGAGCATGGATAGCACAACAGAACAGAGATTTCAGCATGTACTCAGGGGGAGCATAACCCTTTTCCATTCATGACAAAGGGGGAGAATGACTTTGAGTGACTTAGGGTTGCCATCAAGTCCAAAGGGGGAGATTGTTGGCATTATGACATAGGTTTGGCACTATGGCACAGGTGTTGTCCTTCATGGAAACTCACTCAGATGGAAGATCTCAGTTCAGGCTCTCAGAATTAAAGAAAAAGAGATATAAGCAGGTTCTGCTTAACCAAGTCACATATACACGGTGGTTCAACGATCAAAAGGCACATATACATATGCACGCACTTTCATGCAAGGAAAAGCATGTACATGTGGGAAAACTTATTTTTGGACCATGGTACTTAGTCCTTGGTATTTGGACCTATGGTTTTGGACCATGGTATCTCGTTTGAAGTGTTGAACCCAGGTATTGGGTCCATGGTATTGATTCTCTATGGTTTTCGACCATGGTATTGAGTAAGGCCTAAGACTATAAAAGGGGGAAGAGATCATTAGGCAAAGGCATTGACTCAAGCATTGAATATCTTATGAAGAGCAAGATCTAGAATTGGGTTATGGTGCATTGCTAGATCTGAACCAAGGAGGAACCTGAGTGCTAAAAGATGCATAAGTTCTATTGATGGGTCCATATCTTAAGGCTTGAATAGTAGTATCATTGTGTGATTTTGATCTGTTATATTTGGTGCATGATTAGATCTATAAAGCTAATAATCTAGGTATAACTCATGTCTGAATAAGTGAAAAGGGTAAATTATCTTTTATAGATCTGTACACAGGTTCGACACATCAGAGGTGCATATACACAGAGGTTCAGTAATTCAAAACAACGTTGGCCTTAATACAACAACGTATGCAGGTGGGTTTCTACATATTGAAGTAGTGTACGTCTCATGAAATATGTTTTAGTTTCTTATGTTTATTGCTGCAGTGTTCTTGGTTCAGGATTGGTTTCTAGTTATTGTTAATATATTTTGTTACAGCATTCAGAGAAGTAATTGTTTGATTCAATTTTGATTAAAGAAAAGGATATTGGTTGATGCAGATATATTTGATGTTTGATTAATGTTATTGATGGATCTAGTCTGAAAATTTATGAAACGTGGTCCCTGTAAGAAACAGAATGTTGTAGCCTTTTGTAGGTCAGCACCTACATAGTAGTACATCATCTAGTATAAGAGCTAAGGGGGTTGTAGCTCCCTTTCAGGAGAAGCTAGAGAATGAGAGAAGGTTGTAGCCTTCTGCAGGTAGAAGCCTGCGTACTGGTATAAGACTGCACGAGTACAAAAATATTGTAAAAAGAAGGTTCTTATTAAAAGAAGATAGACACGAATTGCAGCAGGTGGTTTTCACCCACACTAGGTTTCCACCTTATATCTTGTGTCCATGTGTATGATGATCTGTTCTATTTTACTGCTCCTGTTTACTGTTCTTATGATTAATGAAGTCCTGGTGCACTGATTAAATATCAACATTTAACGAATATTAAGTTTTCTTATATATTTTGGTTGCTTTAGATGCAATAGCATATATACGCAGTTTCCAACAATGTTTGCATTAATGACAATGTTCCATTAGGTAAATCGATGTTTATTTTAAGTTGATCTTTCTTAGGAATTTTCCTTTCAAGTTCACCACATGATTTATTCTTAAATTCCTACGAATGCAACTATCATGATAAGCATTCTTTCCATTCAATTTAACGATGAAAATCCTAGCTACTTAGTGATAGAGCAATCAAATTTCTTTTGATCAAAGAGCAAAGAGCACAATATAAATGAAAATTCCCTACACTAGTCCTACCGGTGCACACAAACTCTTTCAATGCAACATGCATGTATTTCTTTTTGATTTCCCTTAATGTGAATGAACAAAAAGGAAAACTAATGCACAATCAATCAATAAACTCTTTTCATTAAAATGATGGTTTTGCGACAATTTCTTTTCAAGGAAAGGAAGACTTTATGACACTTTCGTTTTCAAAGAAATGAGGAATTATGACACTTTCAATGAAAAGACTAGTCATATGCATACATCAATCAATCGATCTTTCACGAATGAATATTTGACGACAATTCAATTTTTAAAGGAAAAGATGATTTTATGACACTTTCTTTCACTAAAGATCAATTGATCAAAAAACTAAATTTCGACTATAGTTTGAAAATGATAAAGTAAATACATAAGAAACATTTATCAATCATAGTCTAAGTAGGGCCAGGTAAGGAGATGAAACACTATTTTCAGAGACAAGACATCATTGAGATTTAAGAAATCATTCAAATAAGAGAAAAATGGCAAAAAACTTCAGCTCCTAGATGGGAAACTGACCCTCAAGGGATCAGCGTAGGTAGCAGTAAGAGATAGTGTGCTGAAGTGCACTGGATCTATGCGGGAAGTGCATTGTAGCACACTATTTCCTTCATTGGGCTGTGCTGGAGACAATAAGCAATTTTGAAGGCAATTTGGCACAGTTTTTGCTCAATTTTTAATGGAAGAAGACTAAAATTCAATCAACGACCACAAGTATAGTATGTAGAAATGTCTTAAGAGGCTGATAAGCTACTAAGATGAATGATAGCTCCCTAGTAGAGTTACCAATTCTTTTTGGGAATTTTTAGTGTCTATGGATAAATGCTTAAACCCCTAGACTACTAGCTGAGTCTAGAACAACAGTGCAAAAAATTCTCTACTTTTTCTATCATCAACAGATTAAATAAGAGGTAAAGAAGCCTAACTATAGATTTCACTTACTCCTTATCTCCCTTAACCAATTTTGTCGCTCCTCTCCAAACTTAATCCACTTCAAGAGTACCTGCACATAGACAGAAGACAAAAACCAATCAAAACATATGATACTGATCTATTAATTAAACATAGCATGGAATCAAGTACATGATACACATATGAAAGCATAACTGAATAACACAAGCATATGGAAAAATATTTGAACACTTTATTAGTAAAAGAAAGAGTTACAACCGAGTTCACTCAATTTAGCATCACTCCTCCAGTTCAATCCCATCCTCTCCTCATAACAAGCAAGACATTTTGACATCATTACAGTACTAGGAATAAACTCAAGTCTCATACTAACATCATCTCCCTATAATTCAATGATTTCAAATGCCTGATCACTTAGATGAGTGGTCTTTTTATAGGTGAATGAAGGAAGTTATGTAATAAATCGTGATAATGAATGCCCTCCCAAAATTAGGATTTAGTTCCATGGAGGAAGGGATAAAGGGATTGATATTCCTTAACTCCCTACCTCATCGAAATACGAAATCAAAGGAGTAGATAAACTTGGGAAACTTCTAGATGCATCCAATGGATAAGAATATTCCAAAACCCCAATGAAATTTCACTCAAATTCACCCAGCGTGGGCCAAAGAGGGCTCAAGTACATTGTATAGCACCCTATCAATGTATGGTCTGCATTGTAGCACACCCTAATGAAGGCCTGGATGCACTGATCTTCTTAGAGGCATTTTTTGGATGATTTCAGTCATGAAACTTCTTGGGAAGCTAGGCATTCTGATGGTTGAATTCTTTAGGGCATGTAACAATTGAATTAGTGTTTGACGAGCCCTAATAATATTGATCTGTAAGTTGGGGTTGATGTGCCCAAATGGATCTATAACAAACATCGGTTGTAGAGATCTACCCATGGTCCGTGGACCATGGTATTGTATAAATAAAATGAGGCTCTAAGTAGTTAAGAGATCAATCTAATCATGATAACAATGAATAGTTGAGTCATATCTGTGGAGTAAAGTCTAGTTTTGGGTCATAGAGTAGGAGAAGGCTCTGCAACTGAGTGCACAAAGGCCTAGTAGTTTGTAGCTGAGTGCACAGGGCAAGTCCAGTCTGTAATAGTTGGAAGTATTAATAAAGAGAAGTTTCCTATCATTTCTATGTATTTATTTCCTATTTTATGCATCTGTTATCTTGGGTATGAAATTCTCTTTCAATACTTATATGATGCGCGAATGTGTATAACTATGTTGATTAAGTGAATGCAAGATAGAATATCCATTTACGCTAAGTTAACTAAGATCTATTAAGAAGATAAGTAAGATACACGGTGTAGTTTGGGGAATTAGTACTGTTTGCTTCCATAAGCTGTGTGAAGCATCTCAACACCTGATTAGGGCTGCATGAAGTAAAATTGTAACAGATTGTGAAGGTATTGAAGGTTGTAATAGTGCGCAAATCAACCTATGTGAAAACAAGCATAGTTGGACTAAACCAACATCACAGACATCTCAAGGGTGTGGAAACTTGGTTCCAGCATCCCTGCATACTACTTCGGGTGAGACTTCAGTTTGTGGTCCAGGGAATGATGTCAAAAGGGCCAGTTGTGTAGGGATTTGTTTGGCTAAATAACTCCAAACCTGGGACAAGCTTCCATAAGCCAACACCAGACTTTCGTTACGAAGCTTCTAGAGTTGGAAGCTTCTACTCTTTATTTGAAAACCTTGCCATAATAGGACCTACATGACTGGGACAAAGCTCAGGCACTTCGGTCAACACTAGGGATAGTGTTAATCCCTTCATCTTGGAATGAGGAGGATAAGGGCCATTAGCATCAGTGTTGTAAACTGGGAAAAACAGAAGACTTTGGGAAAATGGTGCAAAATGGAATTGTTCTGCTCAGGAAGAGGGACACAATGTGAGTTTCTTCATGAAGGGAAATCATATAGGGTTCATGTTAAAGACATTTTTGGGCACTTCAATCCAAATCATAAATGTACATAAACTAAGGGCTCCTAAGTGTTGACAATAATACTGAGAGGGGGGGGTGAATCAGTATTATCTAATTCTTTTGCTAAATCTTTCTTATTTATACTTTGAATTATTTTTGCATATCAATACCATAAATAATGAGCATGAACAAGAAAATCAGACAGTCACATCAAAGAACACCAGATATAAGGTGGAAACCCAATGTGGGTGAAAACCACCTGCTGCAATATGTCTCTATCTTCTTTCAAATTAGAAACTCCTTTTACAATGGTCTTGTACTGGTGCAGTCCTTTACCAGTACGCAGGCTGCAAACTGCTGAGAGCTACAACTCTCTCTCGTTTTCCAGTCTCTCCTGAAAGGGAGCTACAACCCCCTACTTCTTTTCAAGGACCACTTTTCATAAATTTTCAAACTGGATCCATATACATCAAATGATCATCAAGTACATGTACATAATACAGTCAGCTGCAATAACCAGATCAACAATAACAGAACAGAACCCAAAACTTCTTTCCAACAGAAAAATTCAACCAACAGAAGATCTTAACACAGATACGCGGTTCTTCCCTTACAGGCCTGCGTCGCTACGCAGTTCACCTTCTGCTTCTCTGCGTATACCCGCAGATCTTCTTCTTCTGGACTGCGTGGCCACGCTCTGCTCCTTTCACTGAACTGCGTATTGTATGCATCCAAAAACAATATCGCGCCGCGTACTTCTCAGAAAGTACGCACCCAGAAGAATAATCGTGCCGCGTGCTGCTACAGAAAGTACGCACCTGAACCACTGTTGCCCTGCGTACCTACGCACTGAGCCTTTGCCGCTTCTACGTACCCACGCACAGAACCTTCGGCGCCTCTGCGTACCCACGCACTTAACCTTCGGTGCCTCTGCGTACCCACGCACTTAACCTTCGGCGCCTCTGCGTACCTTGGACTAGGGCTGAAATAACCTCAAATGCTCAGATCTGAACTTGTGCTCAAGAGATCCCCCTTCGCCAATTTGCTTCTGACTTCTCCTTTATAAATCAATCTTTTAAGAACAGAGAACCCAATAGATCAGATCTTAAGATATTCAAAGACACAAAAAGATGCTTAAGCCAAATGATCTCCTTTGCTTTATATAGACTAGCTCTTCCTCAAATCAAGGATCATGGGGCTCAATAATAATAATAAAATAATCAATACCACGGGCCAAAACCATGATAACCCAATACTGTTGGCTAAATACCACTGAGAAACCCCACGTGTGGGCGCTTATCTGCCTTGGAATGTGTGCACTGGGGTATGCACCCCATGAATGGGTGACCTGCGTATTTGGACGCGGTCCCTGCACGGCATACCTGCGGGTACGCACCTCCTGAACTGTTCTCCTGCGTACTTCTTTATTTTCATCAAAATGAGAGCCATGCCATGGGTGTTTGCCATCAAGTACAACATCTGAAATCATACCAGAACCATAATGCCAACATTGCATTGGTCGATCAAGGCACTTATGGCTCCTAAGTCATCCTTTGTCTTTCATCTGTCAAAGTACATGGTCAACAACTTGTCTGTACATAGACCGTTTGACATGCTTGTACTGCTACTACTATTGCTACTATTGGTACAATGTATTGTACATGTTTCGTTACCCTGAGTTTAGCAAGGAAGGAGTCCCAACTGCATGCCTGGTGGGGTTCGAGCTGGTCGTGCAGGATAACACTCGAACATTGTTTTGAGGAGGAAGTTTCCAAACAGGAGTTCTCTGAATGAAAACAATTCATTCTCACCATTGTGGGGAGTGACATTATGCCTCATATACCTTTTGGATATCACCAGGATTTGATTGCATTTACCCTTATACATAAGCCACATGTGCGACCAGTCTGTAGAAAAATAATCGTTCATCTTGCTGGACTAGTATCTACTGAGTAGTAGCCCTTATGCTTCCAGTATGTCAAGAAAAACTATCTCAATGCATTGGTGGACTCGAATATCATGAGATAGTCAGATGATCAGTTATCAGAGTTCACCAATGGCTAGAATAGACGTTCAATCAAGCTGGATGATTCACGCAGCTATCTTGCTCCATTGTGCATTGATCTTTTTCGCAATGGAGAGTGGAATGGCATTGGTTTTCACACCAGAATCGACCAAGCAGTCGTGAACATTTTAGTGAAAAACTTCAAATGAGAGTAGTAATGGATGACAACTTGAGTTTTCTTATTATATCTGGAGTGAATTTAGCACATTGGAAATTGATCTAGGAGGTGTGCTTTCTCCCTTGTGGTAGAGGTTGTGTTGTCTATTACTGTCTATCCCAATGCACACAACAGGATGTCTCATTGACTTTGGATCTGAGCTAACTCAAACAAACTAGTTTTCATGTGAGTTTTATTCATGTCATCTACAATGTTGTAGTTGAGAGGTGGAATATTCACCGAGGTGTCCAGGGTGGGATTGATGTTCATGTTGTCTGGCAGAGTGCTTTGTAGTTTACTGCTCATGGAGATACGCCTACTTGCCACTGTCTTCCCAGAATTGTTCTGTGTTTTCTGCTTTGGGCCAGCTGGTGGATCAACCTTCCTCAACAACAATCTCATCTTTTATTGTGATTCCCCGAGTGTAAGGGGACCCCCTTTACTTATAAGTTTGTAATGCTCATTTTGCTTTAGGGGCTATTTGTCGGTGTCCGTCTTCAGTGTTTCTTGCAAGAACTAGTACGCATTCACCACATCCCCAAAACTTGATGCTTCATCATGTTATTACTTAAAACTTTCTCAAGGTTAAAGAAAGAAATTTTGGAGTTAACCAGAAACCAATCTTTTAGACTCGGGTTCTAGCCAACCTAAGTCTAGAGAGAGATCTCCCTTTATGATTTAACTTTGTTTTGGGTAGATTTCAAGCAAGTTATTAGTGATCATGATGTTTGTCTTGATTGGGTGGTGGAATTAAGAAATAGATGGGCATAGCAAGTATTTAGGCCATTGGGCTATGGAGTCAATCAAGAAAGGATTAACTGGAATTGATCTATCATTAAGGTCAGAGTCCACAGGTCTGGCTAGCATAATAAGAGCAAATTTATTGGTTCAAATGAATGAAAGTCCCAACCAGGACCAAGGGTAATGAAGAAGCCTTAACTAGGATTAAGATGAAGAAAGAAAGGATGGCCAGTAGCAAAGGGAAATGAAGAGTCATGTACTATGGGCCAAAGGGGGGTTAAACTATGAAAGTAAGGGGGCAATTAAGAATCCCTAGACCAAGGCGGTCTAGTAGAAAACATAAATAAAGAAAACAGTTAAAATAGAGAGCTCTTAAGCTAATTTTGATGATATGATTCCTTGTTTTCTTTTAAGATTTATGAATATTTGATAATGTAAAGATAATACAATATTTAAAGATGAGAAAATGATACTTGTTTGTTCCAATTGTGCACATGAATCCAATGAAATGTCCTTAGATTTATTTCATTTCTAGTAAAATCAACCCAGTCTTGAGTACAAAAGCTCTTTATCAAAAATCATATGTCTACAGAAATGTATTCCAAAATACTTCAAATGAAGAAGTATTTATACTAGTTCTAAATTGAAATATCATGAAGAAATATGAAGACTACTTTTACAAATATTTCAAACTATTTTACATTAATAGAACTTAAATAAAGGATATTCAAAACTAATGAATATATTTGGCACTATTTTTATGGATTTATGGTGATAAATAAGAGAAATTCAAATTTGATAGCAAATCTTAAGTGATGATGAGGCATTGCAGTCACTAATTGCTTCCTTCCTTTGTGCATTTTTCCACAAAAATTTTGAAACCTTAGGGTCCAATGATACCTTTGTATTTCTCAATCCGAGATAGATATGTAAATAGTGAAAGAGGTTTTCGTCAATAAGTATAATTATTGAGATAAACCTCTCTCAGTTTGCCAAAATTCAACTCTAGCTGTTCACAATAGTCTTTGCAAAAATATGTCAAAAACAAGACTTTGCACAAACTGACAAATAGGCTGTGAAGACATGCAGTTATCTCATTTTTGGTAATACTTTTATAAAACAAGACATAGGTTTTTGTAGATTGGCCTGTTAGGAACACAAACATCCTTTATTTTCTCAAAATACTTCTTGGATTGGGCACAATAGTTTATGTAAAACTAGGACTTAAACAGGAAATTTCTAAAGAATGTACCATTTTTGCTCTGATTTCATCTTCTAACCTTAGATTGCTTTTAACTATTTTTTAGTTTTACTTTGGATGAACTTAACTATTTCCGTTGAAAATGATTTCATCTTTGTTTAAACATTACCGCATCCAAGTTTACTTTTACTCTTTTACTTTTATCGTTCCGTTTTTTCATTTGTCTTCACTTTGACATGAATCTGTGTGCTTTGTAACTGTCTTCCCTGCTATTTGTCTTCAAGCTAGCTACTTTACTCGACTTGGTCTTCAATTTGATACTCTTTTAACCCTTATACACTTTTACTATTCTTTACTGTGTCCTTTTACCTTCATTATATATTTTAGGTTTCTACTGTCTATTTCAATAGTAAATCATTTATTTTCATATTTCCTCTACTTGTCTTTTAATTGTATGTTTTATTTTTCATCTATGTTTGAATAGAAATGATAACAGTCTTGGAGTAAATAGGTCTTATGACTAGTATTAATACTATTTATCCAAGGTTGCAGTCTTCTGATCGCCTGTAAGATAAAACAAACTATTAGGAAAATGTTCGGTTGACACAGAGGGTCATTAATGCATTTATTCAGCTTTATAGGTCTACGAAGTGAGTCCAAAGTGATTTTGGGAGGTAAACCATGCTTAAATTGGTTAGCAAAGGCTTTAGGTGGAGTAGAAGGGTTTCATAAGTTTACAATAAAATAAGCGAAGGGCCTGAAAACTTGGGTTCTTGGGGTTTGAAATTTAATGGGAAATTTTTTTAAAATATGGTGCGAAGTAAACAGTAGATAGTTTGTTACATAGAGGGCGAGCAATAAGTGGTTTGTTTCACACAACTTTTGGGCATTTGGCAGTATTGGGGGGAGGCCACCCGATAACACTCATTGGGCGCCAAGTAGTAGCGGGGTGAAAAGTTAAACCACCCATATCAGGTAGATAAAGGTAGGCCTTTAGAGGCCGCTTGATATGATCATCAACCATCAGATCAAATAGGATCTGATCACATGGCGATCGGGGCAGAGTCTTGTCACAAGGTTTAATGGAGGGGCCTGATGGGATTTAACAATGGAGGGATTAATTTTAATGGGGATTTATGATGGATTAAGGGCACCGGGGGTGATTTCATTGGCGAAGGTCAATTGTTAGTTAACCATAGATCGGTTAATTAATTCATTTTATTTGGCAAAGGGTCTTCATTCTTAATTAGTCGTTGATCGAATAATTAAACCATTAATCATTCGTGATATTAATAAATTTTATGTTTCAAAATTTGGGATGGGATATTAATATTAAGGGGTTTTAATAAATACATAGGGGAAAGGGTAATTTTCTCGAGAGTTAATATAAATAAAGTTACGAGTTAATAAGAACGAAGGCGAAGAATGTTTTAGCGTTAAGTGTAGTGTACATTTATAATGCATTGGCTTTTCATAAACACATTATAACATAGGCTTAGTGTTATTTTTGTGGGTTCTTTTGGGAAAAGGGGTTTACTTGGGGGTAATGGCTTTTCCTTAGGAAAAATGGCGTTTTACATTAGGAAAAGGGATTTGCTTGGGAAAATGAGTGATTTGAAGTTGGTGATTGTTTATGAGGGGATTTTTAGTACTGATGACTTGTAAGTCATTGGACTGAGGGTCTTCCTTTTAGAAGTTAGAGAAATGTTCTTAGCCACTTTCACTTAAGATTTTAGGTACTCAAGACTTTTTCTTCTAAATTAGTTAAGTGAAAAGTGTAATGAGTGAGGGAGGTTTATCAATTTGACTTTGTGGATTTGATACATGCTCAATTATTATCCACACTTGGAACTTTGATGATGAAGGTGATCAACATGATTTTATCTAACAACCATTCTTCTACTTACCCACCTACTCATCCTACCAATTTTACTTCTCTTTATTAGGGTGCACTGAAGCTAGAAAACCATTATCAAAACAATTTTCTTTTCTTTTAAAATGGTATTCTAACTAAGTATAACCTTATTACATCCAAGGGATTAGATTAAACAGTTGAGCTCCTTTAATATACTCTACCTATTTGCTTATCCACCATGATTAAATTGTTTGGTCAGATTTTATTCTCTATTTCTAAGCATAAAATTGAAAATATGAAATAGCCAAGTTTAAACATTTTGATTATACATGGATTGTAGCAAAGGTAATAAGTTACACACAATTTCTTATTCTGCATCAAAGTAAATAGTAGTGGAATTTTTACTTGCACACTTTCATGGTATTCTTCTTTCTTGGGGTTCATTTTTTCATATTTTTTGACCTTTTTATTCTTTTTGTGCTTTGATTTTTCTTTTAGGACATACCCTCTTTACATTTTTTTATTTTTTTTGAGTTTTTGAATATGGAAAACCTTTGAAAAAAGCAAAAGGTATGTACATATTACAGTTTTAATCTCTGTCATTCAAAAATTATTACTCCTAATGGTATAAGAACCTAACAATGGCTCCACTTGCAGATGGCATTTCGTTGTGAAATGTTAAGAACAACGTCGACCAGTAGCCTGATACATTGGGCCAATCCCACCCATGTATATTCCATGTTGTATAATCTTTTTGACAAAAAACTTTTGAAGTAAAACTACACACTTTTCTGCAAATTGAAATCTAATCTAACATTAAGTTGCTGCTGAAAACTGAATTTATTCAAACTAAAATCCTACCTACTTACTCTAATCATCTTTCAGACTACTATTTAGGTAAAATGAAACAACCATTGCAACCACTCAAGAATCATATAAATCGGTGACTTTTGTTGCTTTTGCTTGTTGGTGGTTAAAATTGAGATCCTAAAACCAAATATAACTTTGTTAACCTTTGAGAAGATAAGCAAATTCTCGATTTCCTTTGTTAACTATAGAAACTGTACAAAAGGATCTTGTAAAATATATACACTATTCTTGAACTGATTCAAACAACTATGCATATGTTGTGTATGGCTTACATGCCATGAAACTGAAATAATTCCTTCATCTTTATCACTCTGCATGTTTTGAAATGAGCTTTGTGATGATGCTTCTTCGGAAAATGGAAAGAAAACTAGTTGCCTAGCCAAGTCTGTATCAATAACTTTTTCAAAGTCATAGTTAACTAATGGAGAAGGACTTTGACTACAAATTCCATCCAACACTTCAGCTATTAGATCATGAAAGACTTGAAAAGACTGTTGCCACCTATTTTCTATTGGTTCTAATGACACTACATGATTTTCTAAAAACTGCTCATCCTTTTTTACAGATAGATTATGCAATTTTCCTTTCAAAAATTGAACTGCCTCAGAAAAGAGTGTTAGGGAATTACCTTGGATCATTTGATCATATGTTCTAGCTTCCAACTCTTCTTCTGCAACCTAACATTCAATGGCATTTTGGGGTTGCAAATCTAGATATAAGAAGTTTTGAACAAGGATTTTATTTCCCTCTAGATGGTTAATATCAAAAATTGTTGACATTTGATTTTTGATTGCATGAAAGTTATCTCTGATAAACTGAAATGAATCAAAACAGAGTGACAAAGTTATGCCACTGGTTTCAAAATTTCCTACAATTTCCTGCTCATTCTCATAGCTAAAATGAACAAGATGATCATTATTTTCAAGTTTTTGAACCTGAACTTTCTTATTCATCAAATTAGCTTATGATTCCTCTGCAAGGTTAATTTCGATTTGAGGAACATAATCATTATTATAGTGATCAAGCTTATGCACATCATCATAGGATGTAATGTCACCAAATGTACTTATTAGATCAACAAATTTCCTCTTTGTTGACAATAATACTAAGAGGGGGGGTGAATCAGTATTATCTAATTCTTTTACCAAATCTTTCTTATTTATACTTTGAATTATTTTTGCATACCAGTACCATAAATAATGAGCATGAACATGAAAATTAGACAGTCACATCAAAGAACACCAGATATAAGGTGGAAACCCAATGTGGGTGAAAACCACCTGCTGCAATATGTCTCTATCTTCTTTCAAATTAGAAACTCCTTTTACAATGGTCTTGTACTGGTGCAGTCCTTTACCAGTACGCAGGCTGCAACCTGCTGAGAGCTACAACTCTCTCTCGTTTTCCAGTCTCTCCTGAAAGGGAGCTACAACCCCCTACTTCTTTTCAAGGACCACTTTTCATAAATTTTCAAACTGGATCCATATACATCAAATGATCATCAAGTACATGTAAATTATACAGTCAGTTGTAATAACCAGATCAACAATAATAGAACAGAACCCAGAACACCTTTTCAATAGAAAAATTCAACCAACAGAAGATCTTAACTCAGATACGCGGTTTTTTCTTTTACTGGCCTGCGTTGCTACGCAGTTCACCTTCTGCCTCTCTGCGTATACTCGCAGATCTCCTTCTTCTGGACTGCGTGGCCACGCACTACTCCTTTCACTGAACCGCGTACATTACGCACCCAATGGCACTATCGCGCCGTGTACTTCCCAGGAGATACGCACCCAAAAGAATAACTGCGCCGCATGCTGCTACAGAAAGTACGCACCTGAACCACTGTTTCCCTGCGTACCTACGCACTGAACCTTCAGCGCCTCTGCGTACCCATGCACAGAACCTTCGACGCTTCTGCGTACCCACGCACTGAACCTTCAGTGCCTCTGCGTACCCACGCACTAAACCTTCGGTGCCTCTGCGTACCTTGGACTAGGGCTGAAATAACCTCAGATGCTCAGATCTGAACTTGTGCTCAAGAGATCACCCTTCGCCAATTCGCTT